>ML110866.1:0-61686 GCA_003697995.1 Taxidea taxus jeffersonii
AGCCTCTTCAACAAATGGTGTTGGGAAAATTGGACAGCCACATGCAGAAAAATGAAATTGGACCATTTCCTTACACCACACACGAAAATAGACTCAAAATGGATGAAGGACCTCAACGTGAGAAAGGAATCCATCAAAATCCTTGAGGAGAACACAGGCAGCAACCTCTTCGACCTCAGCCGCAGCAACTTCTTCCTAGGAACAACGCCAAAGGCAAGGGAAGCAAGGGAAAAAATGAACTATTGGGACTTCATCAAGATCAAAAGCTTTTGCACAGCAAAGGAAACAGTCAACAAAACCAAAAGACAACTGACAGAGTGGGAAAAGATATTTGCAAATGACATATCAGATAAAGGGCTAGTATCTAAAATCTACAAAGAGCTTAGCAAACTCAACACCCAAAGAACAAATAATCCAATCAAGAAATGGGCAGAGGACATGAACAGACATTTCTGCAAAGAAGACATCCAGATGGCCAACAGACACATGAAAAAGTGCTCCACATCACTGGGCATCAGGGAAATACAAATCAAAACCACAATGAGATACCACCTCACACCAGTCAGAATGGCTAAAATGAACAAGTCAGGAAATGACAGATGCTGGCGAGGATGTGGAGAAAGGGGAACTCTCCTACACTGTTGGTGGGAATGCAAGCTGGGGCAACCACTCTGGAAAACAGCATGGAGGTTCCTCAAAAAATTGAAAATAGAGCTACCTTATGACCCAGCAATTGCACTACTGGGTATCTATCCTAAAGATACAAACGTAGTGATCCAAAGGGGCACGTGTACCCGAATGTTTATAGCAGCAATGTCCACAATAGCCAAGTTATGGAAAGAACCTAGATGTCCATCAACAGATGAATGGATAAAGAAGAGGTGGTATATATATATGATGGAATACTATGCAGCCATCAAAAGAAATGAAATCTTACCATTTGCGACGACATGGATGGAACTAGAGCGTATTATGCTTAGCGAAATAAGTCAACTGGAGAAAGACAACTACCACATGATCTCCCTGATATGAGGAAGTGGAGATGCAACGGGGGTGGGAGTTAAGGTGGTAGGAAATGTAAAAATGAAAGAAGATGGGATCGGGAGGGAGAAAAACCGAAAGAGACTCTTAATGTCATAAAACAAACTGAGGGGGGTGGGGGGAAGAGGGGTTGGGTGAGGGTGGTGGGGTTACATCATATGTTTAAATAGAGCTTAAATAAAGTAAAAAAAAAAAAAAAACTAAATCTCCAAACACTTGACAATAATTAATGTAATATACTGTATCAACAGAGTAAAGAACAAAAAGCACATGATCATCATCAGAGATGCAGGAAAAGCATTTGACAAAATCTAATACCTCTTCATGATAAAAAACACTCAGTAAACTAAAATAGAAAAGAACTTTCTCAACCTGAGAAAGCCCATCTGTGAAAAACCCACAGCCAGCATAGTCAATGGTGAGAGACTGAACACTTCCCCCTGAGGTCAGGAAAAGACAGCTCTTGCCACTTCTATTCAACATAGTACTGGAGTTTCTAACCAAGACAATTAGGAAAGAAAATGAAATAAAAGTCATCTTGTTTGGAAAGGAGGAAGTGAAACTCTCTATTTGCATAGGACATGATCTTGTATATAAGCTATTCTAAGGACCCACCAGAAGACTGCTAGAACTTATAAACCAGTTCAGCAAGGTTGCTGGGTATAAGATAATATAAAAAATTAATTGTATTTCTATAAGTAACAATGGACAATCCCAAACTAAAATTAAGAAAACAATTCCATTCATAATAGCTTTGAAAAAAATTAAATACTTAGGATTAAATTTAACTAAAGAGATATAAAAGATGGACTTTGAAAAGGTACAAAATAATGTTGAAAGAAAGAAGACCGAAATAAATGTAGAGAATTCCCATGTTCATGGATCGAATGACTTAATATTGTTAAGATAGCAACACTCCCCAAATTAGTCTACAAATTCAACACAATCCCTATCAAAATCCTAGGTGACCTCCTTGCAGAAATTGATGAACTGGTCCTATAATTCATATGGAAATGCAAAGGACCCAGAATAGCCAAAACAATATTGAAAAAAACCCAAAGCTGTAGGACCCACATTTCCTTATTTTCCACAACATCAGATGTTCTAGACCACCATTCTTTGTCAGTATCATTTCTTCTTCACTAAATAATATTTTTCTTCACTAAAAACAACTGTACATTTTTAAAGTATAAATTTAATGGTATAGGTATTACACCTCAGTAAAGATGGTTTAAAAACCCTAATTCTCCAATTCATTTTGAAATGAAATTTTTTCATTTCTCAAATATTTAACCAGCCCCTTTCACAACTTTTAATAATGGCACAATTTCCAAACTATTTTTTAGCTCCAGCACCACAAGCTGCCAACTGAGGTGCAAATATTTTTCCAAATTTCATTATTACATGTCCCTTATCTTCCTAAATATTGGCTAATTCTCTCTGATGTTTTTTGATGAACAAAAATAAATGTAAAATTATCAAGAATATATATATTTTAGGGGCACCTGGGTGGCTCAGTGGGTTAAAGCCTCTGCCTTTGGCTCAGGTCATGATCTCAGGGTCCTGGAAAGGAGCCTGGCATCCAGCTCTCTGCTCAGTGGGGAGAACAGTTGTTATGGTAAATACTGGGAGCTGTATGTAAGTGACAGATCACTGAATTCTACCCTGGAAACTGTACCTAAAATTTAAATTTAAAAAATTAGACTTAAAAAAAGGTAGTATTCTCTTGTCAGTAAACATATAGTTTTTTAAGGATTTATTTATTTATTTATTTATTTGAGAGAGAGGGAGAGCATGCACATGCCAAGAGCAAGGGGAAGGGATGTGGGAGGAACAGAGAGAAAGGGAGAAGAGAGGCAGACTCCCTGCTGAGCACAGAGCCCAGTGATGCCAGGATCAATCTCAAGACTCTGAGATCATGACCTGAGCCAAAAATCAAGAGTTGGATACTTAATCAATGAAGCCACCCAGACGGCCCAGTAAACATATGCTTTTAACAAGCCAGGACAATAAATATAGATTATAATTATGTATCTATATCGATATTATTCTTTTTTCACAGTTCTCTTAAATATTCATGCCTAAAAAGCCCATTCTTTTTAAGGATTTGGAAGTGACTTCATTTACTTTCTCAAGAATTTGACTTAAATTTTTGGAATTTTTATTGACTTTTTATTGAAATTTTGAATTTTTATTATTCCACTCACTCTTGATATTTTAAAATGTTTTCTTAATGATGATCATAAATTTCTTATGCTTACGTGAGGCGAACGTGATAACCACTACACTACGGAAACGCTGTTCTTATGCTTACGTCATAAGATTTAACAGAACAGGATTCCTAATCTAATAAAATGTTTAGCATTTTTTCCTTTTAATAGTGTAATTTTGATGTCATTTCTTCTTTATACTCCCACAGATTCAAATTATTCCTGTTAATTATATTTAATGGAAATATTGAGAAACGTATCCAAATGTTATCATCCCTTCATTCTAGGTATTTCTATGCAACATTTTGTTATAAATCCTTACATTCCAAAACATTAAAATATACACTTACACAAGAGTTACAACATACTAACTATAAAGACAAATAAAACACATTATTTAGATTCAGTAGCAACTATAATTCTAGGATGAGTATCAACTGGTCATTCTCCCAAATAACACAGTTTTATAAAGAACACACCATCTATCTGTTCTGTTTACTGGACTTTGGCCAACTGGCTAGAGCTATCACTATTTCTCAGATGTTTTTATGACAGGTAGCCATTTGTTAAGGGTTGCTGAATATCCTACAATATTTCAATAGAACTAGTGAGTTTAAATTATGAATGAACTTTACTATTGCTATATAACATTTACCAAGTGGTATAGAAATACTTCAGTATTTTAATAACCAGTCTGGCCATTAAATATCAGTCCTAAGTCTGCATGGACCACTCCATGTAAGGATCAAGAAAATTACTCTTTTTTTTTTTTTTTAAGATTTTAGTTATTTATTTGACGACAGAGATCACAAGTAGGCAGAGAGGCATGCAGGCTCCCTGCAGGCTCCCTGCTGAGCAGAGAGCCCAATGTGGGGCTGGATCCCAGGACCCTGAGATCATGACCTGAGCCAAAGGCAGAGGTTTAACCCACTGAGCCACCCAGGCACACCAAGAAAATTACTCTTAATAAAGGATGTTCTCCGTTATAGTCGATGTGTATGATGTGTATGGAAAACTGACAGGACAGGAAGTATCTGATGGAAAATAATGGCCCTTCCCTAATACTTTTGCTAAGGACTTGGCCAAGACAAGACTGGAAGTTCATTGGTCCTCCCTGTGGAGTAAATTATAAGGTAAAATTACCACTGGTTATCAAGGGAAATAGAGAAATCCAGGGAAGAGCATTAACAGAGAAAATTCATCCTTGTCAACCCACTCATGAGAGAAAGACACAAGTGACTTCCCAGAGTTTCCAATAGCAAGAAACATACTTCAATATAAACAATAGGGTCTTTACACACCGAGTTAAATATATAACAATGTCCACTGCAGTACTATTTATAATTGGGAAAGAACAATATGGTAATTGGAGAATTGTTAAATAAACTGTGATCCACCTACAAGATATTATATAACCCCTCAGAAAAAAAAGTAGTCTTTCAGTAATTCAGTAAAGGTAGTAGTATAAATGTATATCTTCATTTGCCTCACTGAATACCTCCAAATCAACATAACTAAACTATATACTACTGAAGGGTATCCCATCTACAATGAACCAGAATATGGCTCTATTCCAAACTACCAATAATAAAGAATTTCTATAGAATATAGCGATATTTGGGAAAATTAAGTGAGAATTCAAAAAAAAAAAAACCAACCCAGATAATGTTCCAGTAATAGAGCTCAATGATATTCCCTCAAAGTCAGTAGTGGGCATGAGAAATTGAATCTCTGTCTTGAAACAAAAATTAAAGTAGGCTAAGTGAGGGGCTGATATACCTTAGTGCCAGTTTTGAGTGTCCTAGATTGGCAAGGCTGGAGTGTTCAGAATGTGGGCTAGGCTTAATGTTTTCTCAGACTTGGACTCTAACTACACAGGTTTTGGATTGAATACCCCCACCCCACCAGTAAATTCATGTCTACCTAAAAATTCCCAATATGATTTTTTTTTTTTGAAAATAGGGTCTTTGTAAATGATAGTAGCTAAAGAACTCATTTGGAAATCATCACAGATTTAGTGTGGGTCCTAAAACCAATGACTGGTGTTTTTATACAGAGGGGAGATGATATAGAGAGACACCCAAGGGAAAAGGCCATGTGAAAAAAGAGGCAGAGAATGGAAGGATGTGGCTATGAACCAGAGAATGCCAAGGGTTGCCAGGACCCACCAGAGAAGACAGGAAGAGGTAAATAGCAAGGATCCTGTCCTGGAGCCTTCAGAGGGAGCAGGGTGCTGCTATCCCCTTGACTTCAGACTTCTAGCATCCAGAACTGTAAGAGTATCCAAAGCTACAAAGCTACAAAGTTGGTGGCAACTTGCTTTGGCAGCCTAAGGAAACCAATACACCACATAAATAAATCAGAGTGTGATGAAGGTTGGAGAGAGGAAGATCAAGCAGATTTGCAGTGCTGACCAAAGTGGACTGAATAGAAATGAACACCAAATGGCTAAACACAAAGCATCTGTGATCTATTAGCCTTCATTATGAACCACAAAAAAAGACTAAACACTGTCTCCAGCTGACAGCCAGCAAGGAAATCAAGACTTCAGTCCTGCAAGTGTTCGGACAGAATCCTCCCAATACCCGAATGAGCAGGAAGTGGATTTCCCCTTGAGCATCGAGAAAAACAGCCATGCTGATGATACCTTAATGTTTAGTCCAGTGAGACTATACTGGATTTCTGACCTACTGAACTGTAAGATAATAAATGCATTGTTTTAAGACACTGAAGTTGTGTTGTTTATTTTTTTAATAGCAACAATAGAAAGCTAATTGAGCAAGGACACAGGATAGGCCCCGAAGATCGAGAGCTTCATTGAAAGTCTTAAAGAAGCAATCACTTTTCCAAAGATCCTTCCCCATCCTGCATAGCTAGGAGATGGCCCTTCTTATGCCAGCAGAAGCCTGGAGGTTGACCCTCAGAAGAAGCTCAACAAAGAGTTATCTGGGACATAGGGCAAAGCTATGGTCAAGTGTGAGCTATCTTAAAGTCTATAAACTGAATGATAAAACTCCACCAACCTCATCTGTTGTTCAGCTCCCATAATGCTGGCAGCTAAGAATACATACCTCCGACAGGAGCTTGGAGAACTCCCCCATGGGGAAACTGATCAGCCAAAGTAGAGTTATCTAGAGATACTGACACTTATGTTTCTTGCAATGTGATGGTCGAGTCCCCACTTGATTGCCCCATAGTTAAGCCCTCTTCTTGACAGTTCCCATCCAAGTGGGGGCCTTGAATTAGTATTTTAGTGCCTCACTCTTAATTATCTTTTTTTTAAAGATTTTATCTGTAAGTAAACTTCACACCCAACATGGGGCTCGAATGGACAACCTTGAGGTCATGCTCTGCCAATGGAGCCAGGCAGGCGTCCCCCTCACTCTGAACTATTAACAGACACCAAAGTCCACCAGACATTTTAGAGAGAGGCCTGTGATAGGAAAACTAGGCCAGAATAAACAGTGACATGGAACATGCAGGAAACTGAACCTTCAAGAAAATGTGCAATAACTATAAGAAATACTCTGTTGTTCAAAGATTTTATTGAACACCTACTGGGCACTCACCATTCTAGGTGTTGAACATAAAGTAATGAACAAGCCAGGAAAAGTCCCTGGCCTTAGGAGGCTTACATTATCTAAGAAATGGAAGAGAAGCCGCTAGACCTAAGGACTAAACACAGAGAACTAATATATACAAAAGCAATAGTCAAAGAAAAAGATAGAGCTTTTAAAAATTAAAAATATAATAAGTGAACTTTTTTAATACTAGAAGTGTTAAATGATAAAGCTGAAAATCTCCTAAGGGATAGAAAATGGAGAAGGAAAAAAAAAAAAGCCTTAAGTAGAGGATCAGGCAAAGAAGGTAGTGGTAGGTGATGGGGCTCTAGGAGCAATGTCTACCGAGGAGGAACCACACACCTGGCAGCTGAAAGGTGTGAAAACAATGAAGAAAAACATGAACAGTGCCATCAGAGAGTTTGGGGTGAACTCGTATACTAGACAGTTCAACTGATGATTATATTTGCATAATTCAAAGGATGTACTGTTGATTAACAATGTGAATATTAATTTATTCAAAATGGTGACATAACCATATTGAAAGGATGGGGGAGAGGACTGTGTTGTGATGAGGGTTTCAGGGAGTGAGTGTGGGGACACTGTAAGAGGAAGAAATCCTTTTCTTTCATAATAAGAATTTAATAGTTAACATCCACATCAGAAAGACCAAGAGATAAAAAAACAAGCCTATAACTTTGAAAGGTAATGATAAGTACCAGGGAAAAACAAACAAACAGCTAAAGCCTTCAAAAATGATACATCCAGAGACAAGGAAACAGGAGTTGCGGGGAGAAAAAGCTGCAGTTTTAAAAATAAGCCTTGTAGGGGCACCTGGGTGGCTCAGTGGGTTAAAGCCTCTGCCTTTGGGTCCTGGGATCGAGCCCCGCATCGGGCTCTCTGCTCTGCCTGGAGCCTGCTTCCTCCTCTCTCTCTGCCTACTTGTGATCTCTGTCTGTCAAATAAATAGATAAAATCTTTAAAAAATAAAATAAAATAAGCCTTGTAAAGTATTTTATGTCACCTGTTGTCCATCTTGATTCTGAACAAATTTAGAAATAAATAAAAGGGAGGGGCAGCTGGAAGAGAAACAATCACTCTTACTCTGATAAAGGCCAACTTAGGGAGGAGGAGCACCAGACAGACTTATTAACTGAGTCCCAGGGTTGGGCCAGGGGAGGCCTGCTCCCAAGGTGTCAGGACCCCCAAACCCACCACCACACACATATACATTATTTGGAGGGGGACGGGTGTTGCTGAACTGAACAGCTTGAGCCCCCTGAACTGGGAATATGATTAGTGATGCATTCATTTTACATTCATGCGTTGAATCAAACAAGGATCTTATTTCAGTGTTCAAAACCAAAGAGAGAGTGACACATTCCTGCTAGGTTGCCCTACATACAGTTGATGATCAAGGCACATATCTCTTCTTTCCCAATATCTTAAACTCTATATTATATTGAAATTCGGAGTCAGAGGTAGGTAAAAAGAGAACATAGTTTAAGAAGGAAGGCAGCAAATTTGGAGAACAGTCTGGAGATTCCTTAAGAAATTAAAAATAGAGCTTCCCAATGACCCTTCAATTGCACTACTGGGTATTTAACCCAAAGATACAGATGTAGTGAAAAGAAGGGCCATCTGTACCCCAGTGTTCATAGCAGCAATGGCCACAGTCGCCAAACTGTGGAAAGAACCAAGATGCCCTTCAACGGATGAATGGATAAGGAAGATGTGGTCCATATACACTATGGAGTATTATGCCTGATCAGAAAGGATGAATACCCAACTTTTGTATCAACATGGACGGGACTGGAGGAGATTATGCTGAGTGAAATAAGTCAAGCAGAGAGAGTCAATTATCATATGGTTTCACTTATTTGTGGCGCATAAGAAATAATATGGAGGACATGGGAAGATGGAGAGGAGAAGGGAGTTGAGGGAAATTGGAGGGGGAAATGAACCATGAGAGACTGTGGACTCTGAAAAACAATCTGAGGGTTATGAAGGGGCGGGAGGTGGGAGGTTGGGGAAGCCTGGTGGTGGGTATTATGGAGGGCCCGTATTGCACGGAGCACTGGGTGTGGTGCATAAACAATGAATTCTGTTACACTGAAAAGAAATTAAATTTAAAAAAAAAAAAGAAGGAAGGCAGCAGGCATACAATTTTTTTGAGCTGTTAGAAAGAAGTGCTCCATGTTTGCTCACCATGTGGACTGTCCTAACTCTACCTCTTGCCAACAGGTCTCTTTTCACCAGAATTATTTATCCTTCTTCCCTTGCTAATGTGGCTTTAAGAGACAGAAGGGTACCCTGGAGGTCACTCAGGAAGTTCCTGCTAGAATCAGGAAGACAGTCAGGGTTTTAGACTCTGGGTCCCATGTTAGAATCAACAGACCATGCTCCCACCCTCCTCTAAGCCTGGCCTCAGTCCTGTGCCTACCTTGGTGCCCAGAAGGCCTGAGCTGAGCTGGTGTTGCGAAGAGAAACTCAATTTTTGTGCTTCCTGAGCATTTAAGCCCGGAAAAATTCCTGTCCCTAATGTAAGAGTCACAGGCATTCATCATTTCTCATTTCCTCAATAGATGAAAAAGAAGAAAGAGCAGTATTTCGGGTGTGTTGCTTTAAGTGTTATTGCAAAAACCACTGTCAAATGCAAAGAAGTCTGTACTTACTTCCCTCAACCCCACAGATATTTTTTTCTGCTTTTATGGTTCTTATTGAACTGGAAGGGGAGAGCCATGGCCCAAAAATTGAGCCAAATGCAAAGGAAAACAAAGTCAGCCCAGGGTTGAGAGCCAAAGGAGAACATTTTTCAGAGAACATCAGGATTTTATTTTGGTATTTACACCTGTGATTTTTAAATAAGCAAAACAGATCTTCTTAGGAAGTAGAAAGTTATCCTAGATTACAGACCAGCTGGTGGTAGAAAAAACCCATAGGTGTCACCTTGGGATATGATCACAACAGGAAAAACGCAACTTAGATAGGCAGGGACTAAAAATATGTCATGCAAAATGAGGATTAGTAGAAAGAACTTAGACATTGGAATCAATAATGGGCAAATGAGAGTCATTTAGCACTGGGCAAGCTACTTAGCCTCACTGAGCCTCAGTTTCTTCATCTGTAAAACGGGAATAACAGTGATAAAAGTCATGAGATTGAAGAGATAAATGAAAAAGCTTGTTCAGGGCAGCTATGCAATGTATGTTAGTTCCCTTTGTTTGTTCCTCTTCTCTATTGTGGTAGTCATTAGTGCCAGCCACCAAATTTTTCCCTTCTTTCCCAAGCACATAGTGCAACTGTACCTTCTTGCTCCCTTGAAAGTATTGCCAGGTGCTTTGCTTTGGCCAGTGATGTCTGAACAGCAGTAACGAGTCACTTCCCCTCTCAAGATTTAAAATCAAGTACAAGATCTGCCATGCATCTTTTTTCTCTAGTGGCAACTGGCAATGTTCCACATAGTGACCAGCTTAGAGGCAGGAGTGAGCATGACATGGCAAAATGCACAAAGAACAGGTAGCATAAATAAGAAGCAAAAACCTTAGTTCTAGCCACTGTGAGTTTTGAGCTCTTTGTTACTGCAGCAGAACCTGCCTGATGGATTCATTCTCTTTTGAGTAAATGCGTTCGCCATCAACTCATTAATTCCTGCTGCAGATAGGTGTTGAACAAATGCCAAGCACTGTGTTAGATGCTGGGAAATGTAGGATACTGATTCTTGTCCTCAAGAAGCTCCAAGGAAGAAGGAAAGAAGCGGATCATTGTCAGGAATCTTTTAAAAATATCCCTCCATTGATGCTGATATTGAATGAGTCAAGAATGAGAATTACTGATTTTGTGCACATGGAATCCTTCCTCTATGCCCTGACTACCTGCAGATACTAGTAACAGAAAGGATGGGATTGTAATAAAAGAAAGGAAGAAGGTTGTGTGTTGGGGAAAGAATGAAAAAAAGAGGTGGTTAAACTGACAAAGTAAAAAGTGAGTATTTCATGTCGTCTCTTGGTTGCCCACAACTTCCTGGCTCAGCAATCTCTCTTCCACTTTACCCTGGTGAAACTTTACTAGAACTTTTTTCCCTTGGACTGAGTATCAAGTAAAAAACAACATAAAATTGCTTATTATAACTTTAGAGCCGTTTACTTTTTTAAACTCCTCAATTTATTATGGAAAAGATAAAAAAAGCCAAAAACAATTAAACTTTTAAAGGTGAAATTGTAGGCATAGTGCTAACTGGGGATGCCATTTTGGGTGGAAGCAAGGGGAACTGACCAATCCTATCATACACCATGCCATCTTATATTTCTAGGATTCTATCTAAATGATATGAGTGCTTAGTAAATTGTTAATTCATAGCCCTTTGGCAGTTTTTCATTAAGGTTTTTTCTCTGAGGTTTTATCTTGTTCTTTTGTTGGAACCCATTCCTCTGCTTCCTCATTTCCCCTGAACTTCTGTCTTGGTCTCTAGGCATTAGATGAAACAGTCACCTCTTCCAGTCTTGAACGAGTGGCTTCATATAAGAGATGAACTTTATTTTTCAACCCTGCCCTAGCTGTTCTTTGTCTCTCAAACCTTTGTGATTGTCCAAGCAGCCCATTTTATTTGTAACTGTAGTTCAGGGAGTACTAAGACCTGTCAGTGTCCCAGAGGGGAGGGGAGGATCTCAGCCCCTAGACACAGGCTGATTAGAAGCCAGACCCTCAGGTATCAGCTTTTAAAGTATGCAAATATATATAGTCGTATAGGGCCACAAGGGTAAGCCCCACCAAGGCTAAATGACCTAGATGTGTCCCTTGGCAGCCCTCGCAAAAATCTGGGCTCCAGACAAGTGTATGAGCCTCTATAGGGGATACCTGGGAGTTGTAGCGAGGCAGAGAGGGCGCGCAGAAATGGTGTGCACGGGTCTAGACCCTTAGCTGTATGCCAAATTCTGGCCAAAGCTCCAGAACAAGCAAATGGGCCTCTTCCACGGAAAGACTGACGCTATGTTTCAGGCTGCTGTCTGTGCAGTGCCCTGAGTTGGGGGGAGGGGGAGAATGGGGGGGGGACCAGGAGGGGGGGGGGGGGGGGGGGGGGGGGTTAGTGCACACAGTCTGCCAAGGCCTAGCTGATTGTTCCAGGCCTGTGGGACCCAGGAATACAAGCCCACCCCCACCCCAGCCACCACAGCAGGCAATCAAGGGGGCCTCCCCTGGTGGCAGTGGCAAAGAACAGGGCACCACAGTAAAAACTAGGGCGCCAGCGGTGTGTCCATCTCCCCTCCAGAAGATACCCTGGCTGTGCAGCACAGCTGAGCAGGGGCATAAACATGGAGCCCACCGGCTAGACCCAGGCAGAGGAAACGTGTAGACACGGCCCTCAACCAGGAAACAAAAAAGAAAGCAGGAAAAGTCTAGAGTCAAAAACAGACACAGGAACACAAAGAAGATGGCGCTGGAGCCGCCATTGTCCAAGGACTGCGGACGCACGACAGGAGGGCGAAGGAGGGCGCCTGCCAGGCTCCCACCCAGCACAGCATCCTCGTAGGCCCCCCACAGATGTGTCCGACAGGAGGTCTGACCCTCAGGGCCAAGCTCCGGGATACGCAAGTGGGGGCTCCCCGACACGAAATCCCAGCACCCCTCAACCAGGGTTTCTGTCCTGGGCCCTGGGGCGGCGGAGTCGGAGCCAGCCCTTTAAGCGCTGCTTCTCAGGTCCTCACAGCCTCGTGGGGCTCGTGGGTGCGACCCCCAGTGGTTTTCGAAGCTAAAAGTTTGGGGGGGCTTTTCACTCAGGTGCAGGTCTTTAAAGGAGGGGTGCCTTGATAGGGGCTTCAAACCCCCTGAGCCCCTCAGCTAGAAGGTCTGAGTTTTGAGTTCCCTCCCCGAGGTGGGTCCTCCCACCCAGGGTGGGTGGGGCTCCTGACCCGACTGTGTCCCAGCCTCTCCTACCTGACAACCAGTAGGAGTCTCTCAGACGACATTTCTCGTTTCCGGGTTGTGTTTTTGTTTCTGTTTGTATTTTTCAGAGCAAGTTGTTCCCCCAGGTAGCTGTGGATTCCATGGAGGAGGGGAGTTCAGGATCCTCTTAGGTCTCCATCTTGAACAGGAACCAGGATCTTTTCTCCCTTTGGGCAATTTTATATTAAAGAGACCTTATTAGCTGAAGGATGATCCCGCGCTTTTTAAAATTCACTGCTGATTTTTTAAAGGTTCCCCTCCTGAATTACAAAAAAGGGCTCAACATTCTTAACTGGTAATTACCAATGACTTCTATAAACTCTATGTTCAAAGAAATCACAGTTAATTAAAGGGTAAATACGATGCCAGCTAATGTTCGTACTTATGCAGGTATCTAAAAAATAAAAAGTTGGTTCTTTATAGTTACAGGAATATTCCTAAAAAGTATATTACAATTTTCTTCTCTTAAGCAGAACCTTGTGTAGTAGATCCAGCCCCTCCCCCATCCCACCCCATGTAGCCAGAGACATCCACTGCATCCACTGCATCAGGATTGTTGGGCCTGGAAAATAAAGACAAAGACAAAGTAAAAGTATAGCCTAGTTGGTTACCCTGAAGTCCATTTTGTATTTAGAAAAGGCAAGATAAATGCATGACTTTTCTCTCTTTTTTTAAAGATTTTATTTATTTATTTGACAGAGAGAGATCACAAGTAGGCAGAGAGGGAGGCAGAGAGAGAGGGGGAAGCAGGCTCCCTGCTGAGCAGAGATCCCAGAGAGCTAGATCCCAGGACCCTGGGATCATGACCTGAGCTGAAGGCAGAGGCTTTAACCCACTGAGCCACCCAGGTGCCCCTGTTCTCTCTTTTTTTTAAAAGAGCTTCAAAACAATACGTTCATTCCCTTTTAACCCTCAACAGTGACCCCTCAACTGAGTTGCTTTAGAATTATTAGGAACTTACAGATATAATCATATTTGGTGTGTCTGAAATAATTGCTATTATGAATTTGGGGTGTTCAAAATGACCCATCCTTGCCTGGTGGGAATCTATTTTAACTGATTCTTAGGTCCTTTTGACACAGCCCTGGTAGTGGCTGGTAGTTACCTTGCTTTCTGTAAATATTTATCGATAAAATGTCTGGGATTTGCTTTAAAATGATGGCACAGGAATGGGGCACCTGGGTGGCTTAGTGGGGTAACCCTCTACCTTCAGCCCAGGTCATGGTCTCAGGGTCTTGAGATGGAGCCTGGCATCGGGCTCTCTGCTTAGCAGGGATCCTGCCTTCCCCCTCTCTCTGCCTGCCTCTCTGCCTACTTGTGATCTCTCTCTCTGTCAAATAAATCAATAGAATCTTTTAAAAAATAAATACATATAAAAAATAAAATGATGGCACAGGAAAAAGAGGTATAGATGAAACAAGATTGGCTATGGGTTGATAATTGCTCCCCTGGAGTTTCCTTACACTATTCTCTTATATTTTAATATGTCTGAAATTTCCAAAATAAAAACTAAAGATTAAAAATGTTCAACCTGTGACTTCCAAAATAGCACCCAAATCCTTAATAAGACAGTAGTCTTAAATGCCTGGTTTTGATGGGAGAAAAGGGGATTTGTCCCTTTCCAAGGCTTCTCTTGACTTATCAAGAAAAAGTATTAGAAATCTGAGTATAGAGTTTTCCTCAAAATCAGAGGTAGTGAGCTTTCTGGATATGAATAAGGACATTCCCCCAGCCCCAGGAAGACATGAAACCCTCTCTAAGATAGAAAACAGGAGGGTGGAGGGTAAAGAGAGTGGAAAACGAAGCGGAAAGCCCCAGAGATTTTCCTGGTGGGTACCTCTTGACAGTTTTGGTCCTGGTCACAGGGCTGGCTAAAAATGGCTTCTGAGGGTAACCTGTTTGTCTCATCTTCTTCCACTCTTTAGGCCAGATTCTTGTCTCTAATCCCCCAAAAGACTAACTCAATTTCTTGTGGTCCAGGAAATCTTGCTTTCCATACAGGGCAAGAAAGAGCGCTGGGCTGGAAGTCCAGAAGCCAACATTTGAGCCCTGTGACTCAAAATGACACCGTGTCTTGGGTCTCAATTTCCTCCCCCATTAAATGGAAAGATCAGCCTGCAAGACTCAAGCTCTTTCCGTGTCCCTACTTTCCAAACCCGAGATTTCAAGACCCCTGGGCCTGAACACACAGCCCTGCAGGCCTTTATGCCTTTTCACAGAACGTCTTTTCCACCATTACACAGTACACAGCCTCCTAAAGAAATATGACTGCTGTCACTTTTTGCAGATAATTGGGAGAGGAGGGGCCCAGCATAGCTAAACCCCAAAGTTGGCAGCACTTTCAGGCTTTGGGAATCAGGCGCGTCACCGACCTGTACGATTTCTCCTCTCTGTCCTTGCTCGCCTGCAAATCCTGACCCCCGTCCCCACTGCGGAGAAATCTCCTAAGAGACGGCTGCCGGCGTAGCCTCTGCGCCCAGGAGGCGTGGAGCAGAGGGCGCGGGAGCTGAGCACGCTGCGGCCACGCTCCCCGCGCAGAAACGAGAGGGAGGGGCCGGCGGGGGCCGGGCAGCACCAGAGGCGGCGCGCGGGGCTGGCGGCGGCTCAGTCTCCTCTGGAGCCCATCCCCGGCCGGCCAGAGCGGCGGCGGGCGCGAGCCGGAGCCGGAGACCGGGCCTCGGAGCAGGGAGGCGGAGGGCCAGAGAAAGCGGCGGACCCGAGTGGAGGGCCGCGCTCGGGCCCCCGCCGCGTGCGCGTCCTCCTGGCGGATCCCGGTAAGTGCGGGCGGCCGAGTCCCCGCCAGCCTCCAGGCTTGGTGGCCGCAGCGGTCGTTGTCCCTGGATCCGGTGGCGCGCATCCCGCCACTGCACCACAGCCTCACAGGTGGCCCCGCGGTGGACGTGGGTACCCCAGGCCCCGCAAGGAGTTAGCTAACTCTCTCCGCTCAGGGGCGCGGTTTCGAGCCCCCAGCTTCTTCTACGCCGACCGCCCCGGCTTCCGGCTCCGAGGTGGGGGGCGCGGCGGGGCAGGGCCTGCCGTCGGAGTAGACGCGCGGGAGGAAAGCTCCCCTTCCCCAAACCACCCATAAACGACTCGGGGAGATGCGGGCCAAGCGCCTTCCCAAGCTGCGTCTCCGCTTGCTAGTGGGGCGTCTGTCCTCTAGTTTTGTTTTCCTATTAACCCACCAGGGAAAGTTTGGGACCACACAAAGCAAAGTTGGGGCGCGGCTGGGGGTGCACTTCTCCAGCAGGGGCAGCTCCCCTGGAGCGAAGCGGCGGGTTTGCAGGGGGAGCAGGCTCGCTGGAGCTGACCCTGCGCTCTGGGAGTTGAGTCTGTCCCTGCCTGTAGCCCTGGCCAGGCATTGTGACAATCCCCGGAGCGCTGTGAGTCGCTTAATCTTTGGTGCTAAGCGTCGACATCTGCAGCCAGCCGAGAATCTCTGATGGGTAGCAGCGTCTTAGCCTGGTTTGACTTGTGTTCTTGCTCTGCTCTGCAAACCTGAGCTCCAGCTAATCTCGGTGTTTAACTGGCGTGTGTTTAATTAGCTTATTTTACACCTGAGATGATCTCCGCGAGCCTCTAAAATGAAATCGTTGATGTAAAAAACAACAACCGTGTTTTTAAAGAAAAATTTAAATAGAAGCCTTCAGAATATCCGCTGTCGTGTCTAGATACCTAGTTTTACCCATCTCTGTGGGATAGAGAATGAAAACTGCTTGAAATTCTAGCCTACTAGAAGAGTCGGTGTCGGGGCTCTTTTTGTCAGATTTTGTGGACAGAGGTGTTGCTGCAGCTTGCATATTGTCTACGAAATACACATTGAGTCTCCAGAAATAACCTACTTGTCAGGAGTTGTTTGATTTACTATGCTGTCTAATTTACATATGACTAAAGGTTGTTTTTTAAAATAAGCTTTAGCTGAAAACAATATCTAGATGTTTAGGGAAGATGGTCCATGTCACCAGAACATTCTTTTGTGAACTTAAATTTTTAAAGGGCTATTTCCCTGCATCAGATGTAGGAGAAGCTTTTCATGAAAAATAAAATGCTGAGATCTTTATGTGTATAGAAAAAGAGTGTGGTCTCCTCCGGCACTCAGTGCTTTCAAATGACAGATTAAATCAGAAAATTGTGCCTTTAACTGGAATTATATGATTGGGTTGAAAGAAAACACAATGAGTAATTATTGGTTGTCAAATACTTAAGATAGTTCTAAAAGAAGTGGTATCTTTTATCATTGGGCGGTTATTTGTTACATGATTAAAGGTGGGATAAACTGATAGATTTTCATCTACAATTTTTTTTCATATTTAAAACACACTTCTACATAGTCTAACAGACATGGGGTTTACCAATATGTTTGAGTATATAAATACACGATTGCTATAAGTGCTTACTAGGTGCCACATCTTATTCTAAATATTTCTTCTTCAAAGCAGTCCTTGGTGGCAGATGCTGTAATTGTTCTTATTTCTGGGATGGGGAAACAGAGGCACAGTGAAGTGAACTAACTTACCCAAGGTCAAACCCAGGATGGGACTTTATCATACCTATGAAGTTCCTTTTGTAGAAAAGACTTATGAGGGGCGCCTGGGGGGCTCAGTGGGTTAAAGCCTCTGCCTTCTGCTCAGGTGGTGATCCCAAGGTCCTGGGATGGAGTCCCATATCAGGCTCTCTGCTCAGCAGGGAGCCTGTTTCCTCCTCTCTCTCTCTCTCTCTCTGCCTGCCTCTCTGCCTACTTGTGATCTCTCTCTGTCAAATAAATAAATACAAAAATCTTTAAAAAAAAAAAAAAGACTTATGATTTTGTCAATTGCTTATCCTTGTTTTAATTTTTCTTTAAGCATAAATGTCGAAAATATTCCCCGTGAAGCATAAGAACCCCTGATCGTGGAAGGGCCCCACAAGCACTGTTGACTGTAAAGTGAAGAGAAGTATGAGAGAGACATCTGGCTGAGTCTACCATCGGAAGACCACCACATCTACCAGAAGACCCAGGATGGATCTGCACCAAAGCACTGCCATCCCTTTCCTGGAGAAATGGTGTTTGGAGAAGTCACTGTCTGGCTGCAGGAGACATTATAATGTCAGGAAAAAACTGAAGTTAATTCGAATCTTGGGCCTTCTCATGGGCCTAGTCGCCATTAGCACTGTCTCGTTTTCAATCAGTGCCTTTTCTGATACAGAGACCCAGAGCACAGAAGAGGCCGTGGGGGCAAGTGGCTCTAGCGCCAAAAACGGTTACCGTCAGAGAACTCTCTTAGATTTAAATGACAAGATCCTGGATTATACTCCACAGCCCCCTCTTTCTCAGGAAGACACATCTGAGAATGCTACAGATCATGCCCAAGGAGACTACCCAAGAGACATCTTTTCCCTCGAGGAACGAAGAAGAGGCGCCATCATTCTACACGTCATTGGAATGATCTACATGTTCATAGCCTTAGCCATTGTCTGTGATGAGTTCTTTGTCCCCTCTTTGACTGTCATCACTGAGAAATTGGGCATATCTGATGATGTGGCCGGAGCCACCTTTATGGCCGCTGGGGGCTCTGCCCCAGAACTCTTCACATCTCTCATAGGGGTATTTATTGCTCACAGCAATGTTGGCATAGGCACAATCGTGGGCTCAGCAGTGTTCAATATCCTCTTTGTTATTGGCATGTGTGCTCTGTTTTCTAGAGAAATCTTAAACCTGACATGGTGGCCGCTCTTTCGGGATGTGTCCTTCTACATCGTTGACTTGATCATGCTGATCATATTTTTCCTGGATAATGTTATCATGTGGTGGGAAAGCTTGCTTCTCTTGACAGCTTACTTTGGCTATGTAGTTTTCATGAAATTCAACGTCCAAGTAGAAAGATGGGTGAAGCAAATGATAAACCGCAATAAAGTCGTCAAGGTGACAGCGCCAGAGGCCCAAGCAAAGGTTGGTGGTGGTAATTGTTTATTTAATGTTCTGAATAATGGTGTTTTTGAGATCTACCACTTTCTTAATGAGATGGGGTTTGGGGCTTATGTGGGTAGCAGATTGCTTTCTGCAGTTCTGTGATAGCCAGACTGACGGGGCAGTGGGAAATATAATTTGGGGATATTCTGGTGGATGTCTCCTGAATTCCCGAGCTCCTGGCTTCTGAGTCAAGCATTGATAAATACAGATTATGTAAGTATCCCAGAGTGGACTCAACAGTTATTTGCATCTGGAAGTAGGCATAATGATTTTGTGAGCAATTTAATTTTGACAGGAGAGTGTGTGTGTGTGTGTGTGTGTGTGTAACTCAGCAAGTTGCAGGTATTTTTTTTTTTAGGTAGGTACATGACAATGATCAAGAACCATCTCTTTTAAGACGTTTAAGGAAGAAAGTTTGCTTGTGTCATCAGAGCTGTACCTTTAAGTCAGCAGCAGGTCATTGGAAATGGTCACAGCCATTTTTCTTAATCCACACAATGATCTTCAGACTGCCAAGCCCTGCTATCTGCCTCCATGGCTTGATGGCCCACTTTGCATGCCATGATAAATATGACCCAAAATAATTTTATAGTAGAATTTGAGGGAGTTTCATGATAAGAGTGGCTATCCTTCCACTTAGATGGTGAGCACATTGGTATAGGGCTGAGAATGAATTGCTCTGCAAAAAGGTAAACCAGTTTTTTAAAATACTGGATAAACAACACCAATAAAATCTTGGGCTAAGTATATAATGAAATTCTGATTTATATCCTAACATTGGAATGTTGTCTCCGAATGTGATTTTAAACAGAAAACCAAAATACATATGCAGATTTTTCATACGAGCATCTGGGAAAAATCTCATGTATGCAAAAAACAGATGTTGAGTGGAGGGTGAGATATTTTATAAAAAAAAAGATATTAACTTAGCCTAATTCCTTTATGTTCAGTTTGGATGACCACCCATCATTTTTGTAGCAACCGTGACATGGAAGCAAAAAAAAAAAAACCAAAAAACAAAAAACCAAAATGCCAATAATACTATTTATTACGTGTAAAAGAAAAATGTTTTCTACCATATTTTTTCTGACATTTCACTCAGCATATGGTTGTTTATTAGAAACTGTAGTAAAAAAAAACCCAAAAAGTTATTTAGCAGTAGACATGGCAAGTAAACATTCAGATGTTAGAACTGAATATATATCCTTGTGGGCATCATTGGACCCCTCTTCCTGCTCTAATTTTGTAGCCAGAAGGATGATCCTTCAAGCCTGATTGCTAGTTTGAGCAGTTCACATTAATAATCTATGTGTTTATTTCAATTAGAGTACTTAATAATAGCCAAGGGAAGGGCATATTTGTTTAGAGTCAAGGAAACAATTTGTCATCTTATAAATACACTGGGCACATCAAGGGTAAAAAGTCTTTTCGAGGGCTCAGTATATTTTTGTTTTGCTTCACACCAGTGGAACTTCACTAACTTAATCACAGATTCTGCTGAAGGTTATACTGACAACATTTGTGATAAAGGAATTTACAGAGCAATCCAAAGGTATATTTAGAATGAAGGGGGATTTTATATTCTGATTTGAGGAGGAGCTGGTTCTTTGCGTTTGGGAATAACTTTTGAAATACAGTTTACAGGCAATATTTAATCAATTATAAACCATTCATTAAAGGAGCTCTGGCAGGATCTTTACCTACCACAGGAGGTGACTCTCATGTCATTTTTGTACTTGAAAGTCAGCAGCTTAGGCTGACAATCCTTAGCAGTTGTTATGCAAATTCATAATTCAGTGCTCTGCTTAATATTGTGCTGTTTTTAAATGTGGAAATTCTGGGTTTACCTAGTTAAAAAAAGGGAGTAGATTGGACTCATGTCTATTTCTCCTGTTTTTTATTTCCCCCCCAAACTATGTTGACTGTAGTGTTTACCTTACTATCACTAAATAGCTTTAGTATATTCCTTTTAATTGTTATTATTTCTTTTGGCATTCAACAACTACATTGAACTATAAATTATCATGAGAATAGAATTTTTTAAAACATAGCTATGTCTTGTTTGGTGTTTCTCAAAAATGCTAGAATACATTTCTTAGGGGGAACAATGCATAATGATAGGTGATTTCCTTTAGGAAATTTCACCTTGCCAATTTCATTTTGAAGGATCGTTGGAAAAAAAAAAAAATTTTGTTTCAGCTGTTAGTCTTTATCATATGCTTGCTTTCAGAATCTCATGGAGGTTTTGCTCCCCAAACACTGAACATAAGCTGTCCCAAAGAGGGATGAGTCCTTCAGTGTGGCCATCTAGTTCTGTAATCTGTAGAGTTGATATTTTTTTTTAAGATTTATTTATTTATTTATTTGACAGACAGAGATCACACAAATAGGCAGAGAGGCAGGCAGAGAGGGGAGGAGAGAAGCAGGCTCCCTGCCGAGCAGAGAGCCCGATGTGGGACTCCATCCCAGGACCCTGGGATCATGACCCGAGCCGAAGGCATTGGCTTAACCCACTGAGCCACCCAGGCATCTCTGTAGAGTTGATTTCTGAAGACATACCCCACCATCCTCCAGAAGCCAGTGCTTCTGATATCATCAAACCATGCAGGAAAGAGACCCGTTAAATGCAGCCCTAAGTGAAGTCTTCACGGAGAGGAATGAGCTGTAGAAGAATTTAAAGAGCAAAATAGCATGTATTTTGTGGTCGTCTTTGTAAAACTATGGAGCATGGGAATTTGGGAAACTAGAGGAAACATATTTTAGATGTTCTTGTACAAATCATCAGCGGTTCCTGCTAAAAAATCATCAGCTCTGCTGTGCTCTTGGCAGTGAACTGTTTTGGAAACTATTTGCTTCAGAGGCAAGTTGAAAATTCTAATTTGGTTCCATTATTGAGGATATATGTCATGGAGCAACTAGGAAACATGTAAAAATGTGAGCTGGCATATTTCTTCACGGTTACAGTAATAGTTTATCATCTCGTTTAATTTTTACAGCCTGTGTGTGGTTTTTATTTGTTATTACTATTATTTCTTTTAGTGATAAGAATATCTTTTTTGAAAAGTTGTGTGGTGTCATGACAGGGTAAATAGATCTGGGACACTGACTCATGGTAAAAAAGGGTTTTGACCTCAGTCTGTAATCAGCCGGGTGATCTCAAAAGTTATATAAACTCTTTGAGCCTCTGTTCCCTAATTTGGACATGAAAGTAATAATGCCAAAAAAAAAAAAAAGAATAATGCCTACTTCATGGAGCTAGAAAAATTATTAAATGAAGAAATGAATGCTAAGCACCTAGCACAGTCCTTGGCAAACGTGGGTTGTTCAATAAATGTTAGTTCTTTTCCTTTTATCATCTGTTCTTAAAAGTGAGTCAAAATAAATTATCTTTTTAAGATTTATTTATTTAGTTGAGAGAGAGAGCATGAATGTGAGTGGGGGGAAGGGCAGAGGGAGAGGGAAAGAGAGAATCTCAAGCAAACTACCCCCCTGAGCACAGAGCCTGATATGGGGCTCCATCCCACAGCCCTGAGACCATGACCTAAGCTGAAAACAAGAATCCAACGCTCAACCGACTGAGCTGCCCAGGCACCCCTAAAATGCATTATTTTAAATTCAAGAATTTCACATTTTTTAAAAAACTGGAATTCATGCCAGTGAATCATTGAGTTAAACAGGTCATTGTCTCCCTTTGGGGCAGAGACTATTTGTCACAGTATGATATTTATAAGCCCTCATTCACATAAAGTGAATACATGCAGGCCAGGTATTATCCTAAACTCTAAGGAAACCTCCAAATGCATTTATTGTCCTGAAATTTTATTGTGTAGGCTTTTGCTTGAAATAAGTAAGCCATGAACTGGGGTTGAGAAATACCGATGCTGAGCAGAGAATTTTGTATTCTTATTTATAAATGATTGGGCCTCTCTTCTAAAAACCTCTCCAAATTGGTCATGAATAACTCTGAATTCTGCAGATGTGAAGCCCCAGAGTCTCAGAACATCCAGAGCATTTTATGGTGCTTCTGGTCCCTTGATCTGTTACTGTGCTAGACCGTCATTGGCCTAGAAAGCAGCTGTCCATGGTATTTAACTTCTTCTGAGATTTAGCATTATAATCTGACAGCAAGTCAGCCCAGTTCTAATGAAGGGGACAGTCTAAATAAAGGTGCTTAAAGCTGGATCGTGGAAGGGTAGGCTAGTTAGTAATTTAGGTGTGCTTTGCTTTCAGTTTGTATGTTCCTGAAAAGTTGTTTGTAAATAGAGTTGTTGTGGTTCAGATTGTTATTAATGTTCACGAGAAAAACAAAACTGGAACAATATTATAAATATTCCTCACAAAGTGAAGTCGTTCTTATAAGGTGCTAAACCATGAATAATCTTATCAATACAAGTGTGTAGGTCTAAGGTTGCTTATGGCATGGAAGATTCTAGATATTCAACCTTTGTTTCCTTTCCTAGTAAATGAATTAGTAAAATTCATGTACAAACTTCAAGGAAGGTAAGGTAAGATCATCTTTATAATAAATAAATGGATAGTATTACTTAGTAGATTTGGAAACTCTCTTTGTCACAAGAAAGAAAATTTAGGCATGAAAATTCTTAACTGAGGGTGTCTGGGTGGTTCAGTTGGTTAAGCAACTGCCTTTGGCTCAGGTCATGATCTCAAAGTCCTGGAATTGAGTCCCACATCAGGCTCCCGGCTCCGGGGGGAGTCTGCTTCTCCCTCTGACCTTCTCCCCCCTCATGCTCTCTATCACTGTCTCTCTCTCAAATAAATAAATAAAATCTTTTTAAAAAATCTTAACTGACTAGATATCTGTGAATGTAGTATCTTTATCTAGGAATACAGCATGGCACTCTTTTCCTTGCTTTCTTTCCTTCTACTTATATTAAAAGCAAATGCTTTGGTTACTGCATGTGATTCAGAGAGTGAACGGGCATTTCAACAGACCCAGAAAGCCCAGCAGGTTTTAATACACAGAAGTCAG
Organism: Taxidea taxus jeffersonii; assembly: GCA_003697995.1. NCBI lineage: Eukaryota > Metazoa > Chordata > Mammalia > Carnivora > Mustelidae > Taxidea > Taxidea taxus. Next base: position 23,695 of record ML110866.1, read on the forward strand.
ATTACATTTGGCTTTTCATCCTTGCTTCCCTGATTTCTCCAGTAAGAGAAGACCTAAACTTTGTGAATCCTGGCAATCTTGAGAGCAAGGATTTACCACCATTTCCCTTCCTTCCTCCCTTCCTGCTTTGTCCATCCCCTGCGCCCCCATTCCTCTCTTCCCTTTTCTTTCCTTTTTCTCTCTGTCTCTTTCTGGCAGAACCAGAACATTTGTGTTTTAACTTTTTTGTGTGTGTGTGTGTGTTTTAACTTTAATAAAGAATGGAATTGCTATGTTGAACTCTTCTTTGGCTGTTGGGGAGGCAAGTATATTTTCAGTGTGGATGGTTTCATTTTCTCATTCTTTTATTTTCAAACTTCTTTTGTTTTAAATAAGTCCCTAATAGGCAGAATATAGCTACATTTTGCTTAATTCAGTTTGACAATCATTATCTTTTAACTGGAAACTTTCATGTATTTACATTGATTGTCATTACTGTTACATTTGGATTCTTTCTATTATGTTACTTTTTACTTTCTATTCATTCTGATCTTTGTTTCTTTCTAATTTATTCTCCCCCCCCTTTTTTTTGAGAAGGAAGGCCATTGAGTTATTTTCCTTAAATTTCTTTTTCCCTTTAATAGTGTGGGATTTATACACTCTATTTCTATTCTTTTAGTGTTGGCCTATAAATTTTAATGTGTATAGCTAACATAGTATAGATTAATTATACTCCTGCCAAATAACCCAAGGACCTTAGAAAATTTAACCTTATCACTTCTCCCTTGCTGTATATGATCCAAAGTCCATGATTTAAGTTCTGTCTTCATGTTTTATCACAGCTTTATTGAGGTATAACTTCACTTTTTTAACCCTACAAACTAGACGCTGTCATCATGCTATGGGTGATTTTAGACTTAACCATTTTTACCAGCTTTTCCCCCTCCTACTCTTTTCTCCATTTTAGACCCTTTTTCTGTGAGTTTTTTTCTTCTACTTACATTTTTTCATAAGTTCCTTTAGCAAGAATCTATTACTAGTAGGTGCTCCTGTTTGTATTTGCTTAGAGATGAATTTCGCTTTTAATCCTGAAAGTGTGGGTAGAAAATGACTTTCTCATTTGACTTAGAAAATTATATTCCACTGTCTCTGACTTCCATTTTTGAGGTTGAAAAAAACTGATGTCAGTGTAAAATGTTGGTCCTTTGCAAGAAATCTTCTTTTCTCTTTGAAAAGAGAATTTGTATTTAAGGTTTTTCTCCTTTTTTCTGGTGGTTACTGTTTTTGTTATGCCATGTCAGGTATTGTTTTCTCATTTATTTATCCCCTACTTGTGATTCAACTGGACTTCCTGAATTTAGAGATTAGTGCATTCCACCAGTTTCCAGTCTACCTCATTCTTCCTACAGTCTTACAGAATTCCGATTAAACAGATATCCCATCTCAACCCATCTACCACATCCTGTAACTGCTCCTCTTTTTCTGCCTCTGTCCCTCATTCTGCTCCTTTCTTTATGTCAACCTCCTAGTTTCTAATTTTCTCTTCAATTTTGTCTACTCTGTTCTAAACCTCATCCATTAAGTTTCTAACATTATATTTTTCATTTCTAGAAGTTTTTTTGTGGCTCTTTCATATCTGTCAGGTTGACTTTCATTGTTTCTTATTCCTTAATCATTTATTGACTTCCTTTATTTCTTTAGAAATGTTAAATTCATTTATATTTCATAATCAGTATTCTTAGTGACAGTGTTCTCGCAGATCTAGTGTTGCTCTTTTGCTGATTCTCAGTCATGTAGTATAGTGTAGTGCTTTCTTACATATGTAGTGATTTAAAAAAACAAAAAACTGAATTCCTATCCCTTGGAACTTTACCCATGGAAGTCATTGAGGCCTAGGTTTTAAGTGTGTTCTTCTAAAGAGGACTGTGTTTGTTCTTAGGCAGGTGACTAATAACACAACCAGCCTGGCATCATTCTAACCTAGATGTTTGACTTTTTCTACCCACGTAGTGTGAACTCAGACTCCAAACCCGTGTGAGTGAGCCAGTGATAGAAATTTTTAAAGGATTGGTGCTTACTTGGTGGTGTTGATTCCAAGAAACCCCTGACTCCTCACTAACATAGATAATTTAAAAAACATTATATCCAACATTTGGGGGTATGATCTACTGAGAATTGTTTCTCCGAATATTTGGTCTAGTATATTGCCAGAAATATATGTTTCAGATTGTGGGTTTTTCAGAAGATAATGCATATAACAAGAGATACTGATGTGAAATTTTAACTGAGTGTTTCATGCAGCCTAACCATCATAATAAAGCTTCTCATCAACAAAAATCCTACCAATGGCGAATTTGGAGTCAAATCTAACCAAGTTATTTGGGACCACTTTAAATTTGCCTTTTTAATAATATTTTTACCAGATATGAAAGTAATATATTCATTGTACAGGATTTTAAAAACACATCAAAATATATAAAATAAAATATATAAAAGAGATTTAAAATAACCCATAATCTCTCCACTGCACCATCCCAAAATAATTCTGCATGTTTGCATTATTCTTCCAGACTTTTCTCACATGGACATACACACACATATATTCACATATGTATCTAAGTATTTAGATAAATTGGAATCATATTGGACATGCATATTTAAACTTGAGTGTTTAACATTTCAGTTTTTTAAGATTTCGTCTATTTGAGAAAGAGAGAGAACATGCACAAGCAGGGGGAAGGGCAGAGGGAGAAGCAGACTCCCCACTGACTGGGGAGCCCAAGTCAGGGCTCAGTCCTAGGAATCGTGAACTGAGCTGGAGGCAGATGCTTAACTAACTGAACCACCTGAGTTCCCCCCATTTAATTTTTTTTTTTTGTTTAACTTGACTAATTATGAGTTATTTCCTCATATCATTAAATGTAATTGTTTAGTATTATTGTAAAATAGAAAGTCCTTTTCATATTATAAAATGTTGCAAATATATCACTACTATAAAATATGGTACAACAAAGAGCCTTGCATACACACACATTTCTGATTACAGAGAAACAGAAATTCTGGATCAAAGTTTATGAGCTTTTTAAAGGTTCTGCTACATTGCAACATACTTGGTAGTGTTGACTATTATCATTTTTAATGTTTTTATGTTTTCACAGTGAAAATAGCATTTTGTTTTAATTTGCATTTCTTTGAGAGGTTGCGTATGGAAAAATACGTTTATTGAGAATTACTTTTTTAAAATATATTTTTATTTATTTATTTGAGAGAGAGAGACAGTGAGAGAGAGTATGAGCAAGGAGAAGGTCAGAGAGAGAAGCAGACTCCCCGCGGAGCTGGGAGGCCAATGCGGGACTCGATCCCCAGACTCAGGATCATAACCTGAGCTGAAGGCAGTCGGTTAACCAACTGAGCCACCCAGGTGCCCCGAGAATTAATTTTTAATAGGTTGCCAGTTTGCTGTATATCCTTTGTGTCATTTTTAATGTTTTAATGTTTTTGTGATGATTCGAAGATCTTGCAAGTATATGTTGAGAATCACAAACATTAGCTTTCATCCCTCCCCATGATTTCCACACTCATATAAAGCCAGGAGGTTTTTGTGTTTTTTGTTTTAAAGGATGAATTATTTTGAAGGAGGCCTTATGACTCGGGAGTTGGGAGATGAGGTTCCCAGGGACTGGCCATGTGACCTTCGGGGGAGCCTGTTCCACCTAAGACCCCTGTTTTCTCATCTGGAAAATGGGAGACTTGACCTGGATGACCTAAAACGTTGCTTCCAGCTTGTCATTTCTGTCCTTGGAAGCTCTAGTGTATCCTACGTGGAGTACTAATAACCTAATACATTTACCTAAAACAGAAGACCAGACCCTAACCATAGCCATGCCACCAGATTGTTTCTAAATTGGCTTACCTGCACTATTTTCACACAAATGACTTATTGGCTTTGCTAAGCAATAATCTTGCCTTGGGCATGTGGTGGGAGGTATTGGTTCCAGACAAGAGAACAAATCGCTTGGGAGAAAGTCATTTAAAGTTTACAGCGGGATTCTAGACCTGCTCAGCATTTGTGGCTTTTAGCTGGGAAGACTCACCTTGGCATCTCCATGTGCATCCCCGGGATGCTTGTCTCTGCACAGTCGAGAGAAGAGAGAGGTCTCAAAACTGGTCATGTGTTTCATACCAGGTCCTTACTCCAGCAGCCCTCAAATAGAGATCATCTCCACCTGCATATCAGGAACCTGAGAATCAGGAAATAGGGGATTGCCTAAAGTCCCAACTGAGTGGTATTAACCTGCATTTGAACTTGGGTCTGACTCTTAAATGCCTGCTCTTCTCCTGGTGCTTCTCACTGGACAGCTGCCGATAAAGACAAGCGCAAACCCTCAAATTTGATTCACATTTCATATTAGGCTCTGTTCAGTTAGTGACTTTCAGATATTTTTACCATGACCTCCAGTAAGAAATCCATTTCCATTCTGACCCGTCATGTTGCACAGTGCGTGCATGCGCACATACATAGGGTCATACTTACATACATATATAAAAATAAAATCTAAGTGTGAGCACTTTTTATTGCTTAAATTTTCCATGTTATCAAAAATACCAATTGTAACCCTCTAAAGTAATTTCTTGACCCACCCATCAGCTGTCACCTGAGTCTTAAAAAATAATATCATGTTAAGGAATTTCTTTTTTCTCCTCTTCCTCTTCACAAGGTTGCCCTGAAATTCTGTGCTAGTTCACCGCACAAGGGCATCTTTCTGACCAAGGGGATGAATAGGGACAGAAAGTCAGACATCACTCTGCTGGGTAAGCTGTGTGCTTTGGTTCAGAACCATGGCTGCCCAGAGGAAGGGATGCCTCCTCTTCATTCAGCCAAAGTGTCCTTTGGGCTGGTGGTGGCTTTGCCTCATACCCTCAACAACTTCTCTTTATAATTGGCTGTTTAGAGTCTCAGACCGTGGATGCATGGGGACCTTATGTGTACACAAAGGCATGCTGATGTTCGTGATTGGGACCATTTCAGCCATTTAGTCAGATCCACGTGTCATCTCGTGGATCTCGTCATCTCCCCCAGCACACACTCTGTCCACGTTCACTTGGGTCACTTCCACCCACAGATTTCTACAGCGTCCTAAAATATCACCATCCACCAAGCTATGTCTTGCTCTCTGGCTCTGACATAGACTGATTGCAGGCGAAGGAAGGGGCAGATCAAAGCATGATATGCTCCCTGAGCCTCGACTCATCCTTGTTTCCCAGGGAGCTTGTCATCGGGTAGAAAAGAAATGTGCATGAAACAGGGAGATGAAATCAGAGGAAAGCAGAACCTTGGCGAGAATACCAAAGCTGCATTTCAATTAGGTTGGTTTCCTTTTTTTTTTTTTTTTTTTTTTTCAAAGGCTGGGTTTGTACAAATGATGCAGACATGGTTCTCATGCTGGTAAAAACTGGTGGGTTTGGAAAGGGTCCGGGCACGAGGCCATAGTAAAGTCACACTTTCAGCTTTAAAGGATACACTCAGAATCTGCACTGGCAGGAACCGAGCCTGGAGAGTAATGTCTGTACCATCCCACAGAGTGCTGGTCTAACCCCGGTCCAGGCACTTTGGCCACAAACATCTCTCCTCTTTGACAATAAAAAGGCCAGTTTATCTCCTAAGTCCCCACCAGCTCTGATTACTCTGTGCTTCTCCATTTTTTTTTTTTTAAGATTTTATTTATCCATTTGAGAGAGAGCAAATGAGTCGGTGAGGTGTGGGCAGAGGGAGAGCGAGAAGCGAGCCTTAGCACGGCGTCCCCCGGGAGCACAACCTGAGCCCAAGGCAGGTACTTAACCAACTGAGCCACCCAGGCGCCCCTGTGCTTTTTGAATAATGGGAAAGAAACAAGTATATGCCTGTAATTATGGACTGGCCAATAGAAGAGATGATCGGGTAATGAAGCCCTGAACTCGACTCCTTCTACGGGCTTTTCCAATTAAGGAACCCGACTGGAGCAGCTTAGTTCCTTTGGAGGGATAATGAGGGCTGCCTTACCCATCCGAAGGGCCTTCCTGGAAAGGGCCAAGTTTCCGGTGCACTGTAAGTCCCTCTCTCTCTTACTGTTTGAAGGATGTTGAACTGAGCAAGTAGGCAACTGGTAGAAACACAGGTTTCACCTTTAGCAGCCCTTTTCCTCCCACTTAAATCTGCTCATCTGTTGCTCTGAACTCTCAAGTCGACTGGGTTGGTTTCGTTTTTTCCAGGCCACCAGATAGCAATTAAATACATGTCGAACCACTTCTATTATTTTAGGCCTGTGGTAGACCCTGAGCATGGGTGTGTTTCAGAAACCTGGGACTTTGCTTTCTGAGACTAAGTATGACAGTGAAGGCTTAACACAATGGAATTATTATTTAAGCCTGGGAGAGAGAGTGACCATCCTAGCTGTTCAATCTTGGGCAAGTTACTCAGCCTTTCTGAACTTACCTTGGCTTATCTATAAATTCGGAAAAATAATAGAATTTTCTTCATAGAGAGGCTGTGAATTTTGATGCAACTGCACAGGAAAAGTGCTCAGCAAACTGCGGTCCCACCTGCCTACCCAAAGATGCCCTACTCCTGACCGCTTTTCCTGTTGGTCCCTTCCATGTGCTACTAGCCCCAGTCCCTAAGTCCAGTGTCTCAACCCCCTCCCCACAGCTCCCCAGGGTGTTTTCCTCCTGGCATTTCAGAACCTTGCTGCCATGCCTCCCACGCAGCCATATGAAGGGGCAGTTGCCCCAACTAATCCCTTACTAATAGCTCAATCCTTAGTGTCCAGACTTGAACCTGCTTTCCCTCTGTTCTTGCAGAGGATTAAGAGAGAAGCAGTTTCCCTATCTATGACACTGAACCTCACTCAGCTGTGAAATTCTCCTGAGCCCTCCTGTCACTGCCCTGTAAATGCATTTACTCTTTTCTTATGTGCACCATCAATATTTAATCTTAGCTTGTCGTGTCTCCATCCGGTCATGGCTCTACCTTATGTTGGTTTGTCAGCATCTGTTTTTCTGCCTTGGATTCAGTCACCGCCCTTGACTCAGGGACTAAACAATCCCATTTGCAGTATTTGTTCCCAGACTCCTAGGTAAAAGTGCAAAGGGCACCTCATGCCCTTTGAGAGGTTGGTAATGGTGGTGATGAGTGTTTGTGATGAAAAGTCTGGGTCCAGAAAAAAATCATAACATGAGTGGCTTATGTACTGAAGTCAAGTGGCAAACAATAATTTTCCCACTTAAGAAATAAGCCATTAGAAATTCCCCAGTCCCCTCAGGTTGCAAGTATGGGTATCAGGATGGGTAAGGGCACCCAACTATAAAAGTCCAATCACTCCAGCTATAGCTTTAATAATTTTTTGAGATATAATTTATTACAGAACATTATATTCTATATTCTGATATTATAAAGAAAAATATTTATTATATAGAATTATAATCTCCCACAGGATTTACCCTAAGTGTACAATTCAGTGGTTCTTAGTATATTCACAGAATTGTAAAACCAGCACCACTATCTAATTTTAGAACATTTAAATCACCCCAAAAAGGAAACTCTATGCCTATTAGCAGTGGTTCCTCCTTTCCTCTCTCCCCACAGGCCCTAGGAGCCACCAGTCTACTTTCTGTTGCTATAGATTTGTCTGTTCTGGACATTTCATAGAAGTGGAATCACATGATATGTGGCCTTTCGTGTCTGATTTCTTTCACTTAGCATAATGTTTTTGAGGTTAATCCATGTTGTGGCCTTTTTATGGCCAAATATTCCCCTACACAGCTGGACCACATTTTGCTTATCCATTCCTTAGTTTATGAACACTGAGATTATTTCCATGTTGGGGGCCATCGTGAATCATGTTGCTATGAACATTTGTGTACAAGTTTTGTGGGGATGTATGTTTTTAGTTCTCTTTGGTCTAAACTTAGGAGGGGAATCGATGGGTCATATGTTCACTCTGTGTTTTAACATTTTCAGGAACTGCTAAACAGTTTTCCCAAGTGGCCACAGCATTTTGCATGCCTACCAGCAATGTATGTTCCAGTTTCTCTCTGCCGGGATTTGTTACTATGTCTTTTTGTTATACCCATCCCAGTGGATGTGAAATGGTACCTTATCGTGATTTTGATCTGGATTTCCTTGAAGGGTGATGATGTCAAACATCTTTTCATGAGCTTATCGGTCATTTGTATATCTTCTCTGAAGAAATGTCTATTCAAATATTTTGCCCCTTTAAAAATCAGGTTATTTGCCTTATTGTTGAGTTTAAGAGTTCTTTATATATTCTGGATACAAGTCCCTTACCATATATATGATTTGCAAATATTTTCTCCTTTTGTGTGGGTTGTTAAGGAATGTGCTCCATAGATGAGGCAGCTCCTAGACTGGGGACCCTTGAGTCTCCAAGGTGTTCTAGGCATACTTCTATCTAGAGTGATTTGGGTCCCTTGTGTCCAACCCTAAAGTTGCCTCTTCCCTTGAGCTGGTCTTGAGAAAAGATCCATCCCCTTGAAGTAGAGGACTGGAAAAGGATTCAGGTTTTTGTGGGGTCCAGGGCTTCCTGATTATGGAGATTGTGGGAATGTGTGAATTTAATTGAACTTTGGCCCCTGGATATTTGTGGTCTGCTGGTGACATTACCCCTCCTTACCTACTCCTGACTCTTCTCTGTATTATCTAAGAGAGTTTCTTGTCATCAAATCTCCTTCCCTACATCTTACCCAGAAGCCCTTGTCAGGAAAACAGCTGGGCCACTGGCCTTCACTTCCAGATGAGAGCCTTGCCCATTTTCCCATCTGGACCTTGGCACTTAACTTTCTGTATCTTGGTTGTGGGCCAGTCCTGTCCATTTCCCCCTCTCCCCGCCCCCCCAGTATAAACCTTCCTATTCTAGGCTCTAGGAACATTTGCCTCCATCTTAAACAAAATTTTATAAGTATGGCGCAGCATACAGTAAATAATAACAATATGGTAATGATCTACTCCATCATTGTCTACCATAAGCAGTAATTGGATGAACCTGATTAATGAGCTCGCTCTGAGAGTAAAGAGACCTTCTCCAAGCAATCATGCTTGTACCATGCAATCATGGTACAAAAATACACAATGGTTTCAAAGCTCTAGCAGTTTCCAAGGGGCTTAGGAATCATCTTCTCTCTTGCTTCTAGCTTGCTTCAGCTGCATAGTGACTGGGGGCACGGCGGAGGGAGTTGTGTGGCCGTGAATAAGAGGCTGGTTTATTTATGTAAGTTCAGAGGGGCCAGGCTGCTCTCCTGATGCTTATTTTGAAAGACCATAACAAATCTGCTGTTCTCGGCTGCCTTTTATTTTAAGTCCAATTAAGTGCATAGCTACAAATAGCTCTGACCTTGAAAGCTAAGCGAAGGTGAGATGGGAGGACAGGCTCGGGAAGCATATGTTTTGGCATGTTCGCGCTCTGCAAGTCATACACACTTACGGAAAATAAATAGAACAGGACAAGATACTGTTGTGCTTTAGGAAGAAGAATTGGAATGCCCTGGGAAGTAGCACCACATGCTTCACTGGTGGATAATCATAAACTGTGCTAAAAATGAATCCAACTCTCTCCCATTTCACTGGGGCTCTGGGAGACAAGCCCCCCACATGCCCTGTGATGTCCGTGATATTCAGCGCCTCATCGGCATGTCTGCTCGGGCCACAGCTGAGCTGTGCTCTCAGCAGCCCCAGCTCAGGATTTCTATCATTTATTTGTAGTCAAACAGAGCCTAGAGCACCATACACCATTTCAGTTCAGTTTCTTCCAAATGTGGATCACTGGAAGACCCTTCTGTCATGGAATAGCTCGTTTCGAGAATGTTATCAGCATGGGGCCTCGTATTAAGATTCTTAAAGTCCTAGAGTTGGATTATAGAGGTTTAAAGATTTTTTTTTTCCTAGCCATCTTTACAGAAATAATATGCAATATTTTGTGATGTGCTGTGAGCTGCTCTTTGCGCTTCTTACCCTTAACCTCACAAGTCCAGGGGCAAAAATACTTGTTCAAGAATTTTACTGATTCACTGAATGGCAGTTTTTTTTTTTTTTTAATGTTATGTTAGTCACCATATAGTACATCATTAGTTTTTGTTGTAGTGTTCCATGATTCATTGTCTGCGTATAACACCCAGTGCTCCATGCAATCTGTGTCCTCATTAATACCCTCCACCAGGTCATCCATCTCCCCACCCCCCTCCCTTCTAAAACCTTCAGTTTGATTCCTGGAGTCAATGAAGAAACAGTTTTGGTTTCTGTGCAAATGTTTTAAAATATTTTTGTTTTCTTACTACCCTATTAAATGCTCCAACATTCCATGAGTTACATATGTGTCTATCTGTCCCCAGTTCTTTACATCAAGAAACGGGGGCAGACGGCTTTCCCATTGTCTCATGGGATAGTGCAGTAATTGACAAGGTGATAGGAATGGGTGACCGTCTGAGCCCACAGGCGAGCGGGACTGCAGTCACAAAGAGCCAGTGGCAGGCACTACATGAGCCTACTAGGACATAGGACCAGGAGAATTTCAAGCACATTTTCGTGTAAGTTTCACATACATTATCTTTATGGAAAGGACCACTCTCAGGTGAATATCCCAAAATCACTTTCGTGTAGTCATCTTAGGAGAATCATAAACCACTCTCTGGCAGTCTGTATTTATATATGATTGTAATCTCATAAACTTCTGTTTTTCTGGAAGTTCTGTGTCCAGATGATCAGAACAGAACCCAGATCCAGGGCCAAGAGGACTTTGGAGAGCCAAATAGATGCCAGAAGTCCAAAGTTCTAAATTTCAGGCTCTTAATCATTCAAAAACCCCATAAGCCTTTTTATAAGATTCTGTCGATATGTTTTCCCATTGACAAAACTCAAATAGTTTAGTTTGCCTGGCTTCCCAGCCCAGAAAGAAATTAGAAGCGACTAACGTAGTCTCTCTGGGGCAGGAGACAGGTAGAGCTCTGTGTCCATGCACACAGATAGCAGGCCTGCCACTGGCCTATTCACTGTCCTTAAGCAGAATTTAAAAGGCTGGGTGCCTGGGTGGCTCAGTCCTTAAGCGGCTGCCTTCGGTTAAGGTCATGATCCCAGGGCCCTGGGATCAAGCCCCACATCAGCCTCCCTGCTCAGAGGGAAGCCTGCTTCTCCCTTTCCCATTCCCCCTGCTTGTGTTCCCTTTCTCACTCTCTCTCTGTCAAATAAATAAATAAAATATTAAAAAAAAAAAAGATTTTAAAAGGCTCCCTGCTCTGACCAGACCAATTAGGAAAGGCACAGCCCCACTCCTCCCTAGCTGTGAACAGCTCTGGAAGTATGGGATGTGATGAGCAGAAGGCATCTTTGTGCAGAGAAAAAAGTGCTGTGTCCTGGAGGTGGGCAAATACAGTGCCCACCAGGACTCATGTCTTGGCGTGGAACACAGGCTCTACTCACCCTTCAGCCATACACTTCAGGCAGTGCACACCTACAAAGTCATACAGATTTGCAGACACACATCACCTCAGTAAGAGAGCCAGTGACCACAAGAATCTGAAGAACCATAAGACTACACAAAAATACATCTGTCTGCGGTAAGTGTCTGTTCAAAACAGAGTACAGCAACTTTTTATGGTACCGGCGGGCATGAAAGTCCTATAATAATTACTGTTGATAGTACCCATAGAAACACTGAGAGAGTCTGAATTTTCTTCCGTGTAGCTTGTGTGTCTGGCTGTGGAACTATAGAGTGGGATCTCAGTGACCTACATGTTTGTGTGGATGGTGCCATGGTCCAGGTGGGGGACAGTGGTGGCCTGGCCAGGCTGGTGACAACAGAAGCACTGAGAAGTGGCCAAATTCTGGACTTATCTTGAAGGTAGAGCCAGTAGCATTTGCTGGTGGGTCAGAGACAGGGTATGACAGGAAGGAAGGAAGGAAGGGAGGGAGGGTGGGAGGGAGGAAGGAAGGAGAAGAGAGAGAGGAAGGAAAGAAGGAAGGAAGGAAAAAGACGAAGGAAGGAAGGAAGGGGAAGAGAGAGGAAGGAAGGAAGGAAAGAGAGAGACAGAGGAAGGAAGGAAAGAAAGGAGGGAAGGAAGTAAGGAAGGAGAGAGAGAGAGAAGAAGGAAAGAAAGAAAAAAAGGAGGGAAGGAAGGAAGAGAGGGAGGGAGGGAGGGAGGATGATGCCAAGGTTTGGGACCCAAGTAACAGGAAGAATAGAATTGCCAATAACTGAGAAGCAGAAGACTTCAGGAGCAGGTTTCAGGTGGAAGATAGGGGTTCCATGTTCAGTTGCAGTTTTTTTTTAATAATTTTTTTTAAAGATTTTATTTATGTATTTGTTAGAGAGAGAGAGAGCGAGCACAGGCGGACAGAGTGGCAGGCAGAGGCAGAGGGAGAAGCAGGCTCCCTGCCAAGCAAGGAGCCCGATGTGGGACTCGATCCCAGGATGCTGGGATCATGACCTGAGCCGAAGGCAGCTGCTTAACCAACTGAGCCACCCAGGCGTCCCTCAGTTGCAGTTTTGAGACCTAAATGGTTAAGTTTAACATTAAAATGGGGGTGTCCAGTAGGCAATTATAGGCGCGTCTGTTATTCAGATGAGTGATAAAAGTTCAGAAATCCTGAGACTCTAGGTAGTACGGAAAGCCAGGGGACTGAATAAAATCCCCAGTGAGCGAGCGTAGATGAAGAAGTGAAGAGGCCAGAGGCCTGCATCCTGAGGTTTCCAACATGGAGAGGGGAGGGAAAGGTGGAGGAGGGAGCAGAGGACCTGGAGAAGAGGCAGCTATGGAGGAAGAAGGAAGAAGGCTGCAGAATGAAGAAGTCTGGGGTGGAACATGTCTCAAGACAATAGAGTGATTAAGTCAGGTGGTGACCAGGCAGGATGGGGACAGAGAATGAGATCTACCTCGCCGTGAAGAGGTCCTTGGTGACTTGCCGAGTTTTGGTGCAGGGGGTCCGGGAAATAGGAGCATGGGAATTAGAGATCCGTGCACAGGCGAACAGACAGACAGGGGACAAGCTGGGAGAAGATGTAGAGCCAGGAGATGCTTTTCAAGTGGGAAGAAGCACATGGGTATAGTCATGGGCATGACACAGGCAAGTGGGAAGATTCAGTGAAGCGAAGAGGGGACAGTTGTGGGAGCCGTGCCTCCTTAAGTGGGGAAGGTGGAGAGGACCTGGGCCAGACAGACAGGTTGTTTGGAATGAGCAGCACTAAGTAAGGGGTCCGTGGAGGAACTGCAAGGCTGCAGCCAACAGGCCATCATGTTCCAAGACTTGTGCAAGGTCTCTCTTTGTTTCTCTTTTCTCAGCACAATAGGGAGCCATGGATCTCTGAAATCTGATTGAAAAATGCTTCAATGAGTAATAAAATCTGTCGATCACAGCCACATTCAATAAAATCAAGTTGTGTGGCTCACATTGAATTAAAGAAATCTGTACTCCTTGGGAAGCCGAGAAGCAGAATGGTAAACATTAACCCGTCTTATTTTAAAAGACTGAGATGATGATGATGATGATTGACAACAGGATATAGCAGGGAGCTTCTGAGGAGTTCAGTGGGCCTACTGGGTAGTTTTCTGACTCCTTGGGAGCCCCAGATAGGCCAGGACATGGTTTACAGTAGAAATGTAGAAGTCAGGGAAATACAAGCTACATCAGGGCAGAGAATTCATTTTGTTCCCAAGTGAGTCCTTAGAAGAGTGCCTGGCAATTAACAAATGCTCAGTAAACAATTATTGAATGAATCATCAATGCCAAACCAAGGGCAACCAGAGTATTTTTTACTGAAAAGGATAGTTACCAGTGATTTTAAGTGATCCATTTCTACACACTCAATCTTTCATCATTCAAGTGAGAGTGTCCATATGGCTACAACACTGCCCCCCCCAACACTTTATTCTTCAAAACTGGCTGAAGAACATTGCTTATAGCTCTGTTTTTATGGGATAATTTTAGAGGCTTTTAATCCATAAAGTCACTTTGCTGTTGAAAAGCTGGCAGAATCTCTGTGCAGAATGAAAATCTGCTCCCTGATCTCATCAGGTCCAATCTCATTATGAAATGGTTATGGAGATCATAGCATTTCATGGGTAAAATGCCGGGTACCATCTGTTGGTGAGTTGGACACCTACACTAATCAACCAGATATGGTTGTGGAATTTCAGAATTTCAGAACAAGTCCCTCTGGTACTTAAGTGAGGCCGATGTGCTACCATATGGCAGGCCTGATAAGAATCGGAAGCTAAATAGGGCTACACTTTGTATTCCCAGCCTAGGCGCCTGTTGTCTTCTGTTTGATCTTCTTTGTAAACAGTAGGATCTCCGAGTAAGCTAATTGTTCTTCATTTCCCTTTGCTTGGCAAGAGGAGTGTCTTCGCAAAAATCAATAGGCTGCCTACTGATTGCATTGCAGTCTTGCCACAAGAGCTGTGTAAGCATGTTTTGCAGTCACTCCCAGAAGCCTCACAGGAAAGGTATGTTGCAGTATGGGGTAAGCTACAGAGTCAAGGAGAATAGATGATCTTACCTTCGTAGAAGAAGAGGAGCTATTTTAGGTCCAACTTATCTGGTGAGCAGAAATGAGTGGTAAGACACCAGTGATTAGTAGGGAGTAAAACAACTTTCTTGAGGCTTTGGATTGTCATGGATCTTTAAGGGGATCATCTTCCTCATTAAAAATAAACTAAACCTCAAAAGGGTCTCCCCTCTCCTTGGGCATGGGCACAAGCCAACCCCACAGAATGACCTTTAAGATGTACATCACTCCTATGAGACTCTCTGGTTCCAAGGACTGACAGAAGGAAACCATGCTCTCTTGTTCCTTTTGAACAAGGAGAATGTATTTTCCCAATAATGTTAGAGTCTAACTCTTAGGCTGGTTTGTTTTTTGATTAAAGACCTAATGGACCCAAACAAGGTAAGGTCAGAATTCCATAGAAATGGTCCCAGTTGCAAAGTGCAGATGCTGCCAACAGGTTTTTGGTGGTTGTTTCTTTCCTCTCTCTTCCAGAGGAGGGCTCAAGTCTTACCCATGTGGACAGAAAATGATGAGGGGGACTGGAACTCATGGGCCGTTTTTGAGTCTGTCTTCTTCACCAACTTAATTCAAACAAAAGTATGGATTTTGTGTCTGTTGGTGCGTCATAGGCTATTTTCTTTCATACTCCATAAACTGGCTCTTCCTGTTTGACATTGAAATGATGCTAGCACAGACTCAGTGGTAGAATCTCTTAAGTTTCCATGTTGGTATGTCTAGATCATTGTCAAGCTCTTCAGTGGGTTGTTTGTGATTTTAAAGCCTAGGAAATCCCATTGGCTTATTGGGGTGTTTGAGCTTTGCCTTTTCTTCAAGCCATTTTTTTTTAGAGGTGGTGAGGGACAGAGAGGGAAGAAAGAATATCAAGTGGGCTTCATGCTCAGCACAGAGCCTGAAGTGGGATTTGATCTGACAACCCTGAGTTCATGACCTGAGTTGAAATCAAGAGTCAGATGCTTGACCTACTGAGCCACCCAGGCACCACCTACCCAAAACATTTTTATAACTATCAAGGGGATATTTCTGTTTTACATCTTTGCCAACAAAGAACATAATAATCTTTTCCCATTTTAAGTGAGTATTCCTTAAAGTGAGAAGAGGAAGGAAGAGGAAAAGGAAAAGAAATGGCTTTACATTTTTTTCTGTCCTTCTTTGCAACCAAATTTATGAACCAGTGATATCTTCTCAGGATGGATCATTTTTTAAGATGCAGCCGTGTATTTTGCTGCTATGTTTAGTTTCATCTAAAGCTCTCAAATGTATCAGACGCACGATGTGCTAAATGCAGGACAGGCCCCTTGCTGGGCACGTTGTGTACAGAGATAAAGAAGATGGAGCCTTGCCTTCACAGAACTGACACTCTGTCATCATTTGGCCAGTCTGTTATTTCAATTTTAGGTGGGCAAATTGGAGAGATTGACTCTGGAATTTTGAGGTCAGCATTTCCATTGTTAAGAGGCTGTAGCAAAAGCCTGGAGCATGGATTCCAAGCTCTAGTTTTATACATTTCTGGTGCCAGAGACTTGTCTTCACAAAATCTTCTCTAAACCTGAGCATTTGCCGGGAGGACTACAGCAACATGGTATTTTTCTGAGTAAAGTGAACCAACTTATGTCAAGAACCTCATCTGAATAAGAATCAGATACAATCTGGGTTTCTAGTTCCAGAATAATCTGGAAGGCTTCTGGCTTCTGGCATGCTTCTGTAATCTTTAGCGCCTCCCAAAGGTGAATTAGTTGTCACGTAATAACCTGATTGCCCAAGCTAAGTCATGCCGTACCCAGACTTTTGACCTGGAGAAATTGCAAGACGATAAATGGATGGTGTTTTAAGTTTTGGAATTTGTGGTAATTTGTTCGACAGCAATAAAGAAGTAATGTACCCATGATAACAACATTATATAAAAAGCTCTCCAGGGGTGCCTGGGGTGGGGGGTGTTGCAGCCAGTAGAGTGTCCAGCTCTTGGTTTTGCCTCAGGTTGTGATCTTGGGGTCATGAGCTCAAGCCCCGCATCAGGCTCTGCACTCAAGGTGGATGGCTTAAGAATCTCTCTTTCCCCTCTCTCTGCCCCTCCCCCACCTATACCTGCACACACTAAAATAAATAAATAAATCTTTAAAAACAAAAACAAAAAGTCTGTGCAAAAATGTTGGGATACCAATAGCTAAGCTTTGAGTATTTTCAGAGAATCACCATAGAATATTTAAGCTCTTGATTCTCCTTTTCTTGGAGTCTCTCTGGAATCGTTTTCTTTTCCTCTTGGTTTCTATAGTTAAAACAACAACAACAAAAAACTCCTCTGCAGAAGGACACATCCACTTGTTTATGGATTCATGCATCAAATATTTATTACGTATGAACTATGTATGTGCCTGGTGCTCAGTTGAGCATTTGGAAGTAAAATCTGACTAATGCATGGTCATTGTGCACCAGGAGCTTAGACTAAAAAGTAGATCATTGCCTACAGTTCAGATCCTCAAGCTTGAAGATTATGGCTGGTTACACAGGGCACTGGAAGCAGGTGGCATTTACCTTGGTGAATTTGCCACAGTCAGGAGCCTGGCTGTCAGCCCAGTGGGCTCATAAACCTGATTGTGATGGCGCATTGCAAAGGGATTGTCTCTCAGAGGTGGACCCATATTGCCCAAGCTCATTATGACTGCTATCTATTAATACAAATCCAATTAGAGCCCATTAAAATACAATGAGAGCTACATCTCTAAAACCGAACGGAAAGCTCAAATCAGAAAATCAGCGCCTTATTATCCCCCAGTAGGCAAGTACATGGAAAACAAAATTATAATAATCAGGGTGACAGTCTATTAATTTGCAATGAGGAATTAAACTGTCAAGTTGACTGATCTGACCAACACATTGGCTCTGTACAGATAACAAAATGTGAAGCCAGATTATGGCATCATGATGGATTTAAGAAGTGTTGCTTTTCAAAAATGCTTGACAGACTCTCACCACAGCTGAGATGACCTTACACTTGCTCAGCCAAGATCTCTTCTACCCTTGAGAGCCCTTGGACAGGCCTGGCCAACCCTGTCCCATTGTGATGCTTCCTGCTCTTTGCTGTGCTTCTGAAACACCTGACCACCTGTTCCTAACCCAGCATGGAACACAGTACGATATAGATAACTATATTTCCAGGTAATCAGTTAGAAATAGTTTTCAGTTCTCCTTCTTTAGGGTTACTCCTTGATTGGAATTTGGGATATTTCTATACTCTTTACTCCCATATTAACAGATGGCCCCTTTGGGTTTGTGTTCACAGAGGGCTAATCAATACAATACGATAAGCTCTGTAAATAGAAGTGTACAGAGGGTCCCATGGGAACTTGGGGTAAAAAGAAACGAACATTTATTGACTTCCTTCTAGGGACCAAGTACTGTGGTCAGCATTCTACATGTATTACTCATGTAATCCACAATAACCCCTTCGAGTAGGAACTGGAGATTAAGAAACTTACCCGTAATTACACAGTGAGTAGGAGACAGGACCCGGGTTAAAAACCAGGCCCTGTGAGCCCAAGGCTATGCTCTCAACTGCTGTGTTTCTTTGATCTTTTAGACCTCTCACTCACCCTGAAGGATGGAGAAGGGTGTCAGTCTGGGCTCAGTTGCAGAAGTTGGAAACTACCCTATTATTTTAAAGAGAGCAAGGGTTTTAACATGGGAGCAGAGTGCTTACAAAATCACTGGCAGGGCTGGGTCCCCAGGCTTGACTTCAGAACCAAACAGTAGGCCTGGCCTGCCCCAAAGAGCTACTGCTTCTGCCTCCATCAGGAAGGGGAGGAATCAGGAAGCCACCCCCCGCCCCGGGACTGGTGTTTCTGGGACAAGTCCCCAGTGCCCGACCTCTCGGCATTGTGAACACCACAGGTCGATAAAAATCCTCTCAGTGATTGCCAGGGGAAAGAGCAGAAGTAGCAGAAGCAGAGCAGGGATCTCACTTTTCCTTCCTAAATCAAGTTTGAGAGTCTCTGATCAGCTAGACCTCCATGACACCCTACACCCCAGCCGCAAGGGAGGCTGGGAAATGTCATTGCCAGATTGGCCATCCTTTGCAATGCAGGAAGGCACCTCAGAAGGAAGGTGGGCCAAATGTTGAGCACCAGAAGCTATGTCCCTGAGGAGTCCCACACTCAGAAGTATATGTGCCTGAAGTCATGCAGCAAGGAGAAGGTAGGCCAGGCGCTCTCGCAGAATTGGTCACATTCTGAGCTCTGTATTCACATTCTTCTCTATTGCCTAACTCTGCCTAGTTGGGAAAGGAGCTTTTCTGGAGACAACTTCATGGAGAACCTGAATCTCAAAGGAGGGGTGGACTGGATCCTGTGAAGGCAGTCGGTAGGGTAGGGCCTGAGCCCCTCCTCCCTCTTCCTCTGGGACAGAGGTCGTCACCCCTTTTTCAGAATCTCTGAGGAATCGTTGCAGTGGCTCACCTCCATGAAAGTGAAATAGTGAGCTTTCTTCCCTCCATAGTGTAGTTTAAATTGGTTGTGGGGTGGAAAAGCTTGGAGCCTTTAGTTTTTCCCTTATTCGGTTTTTTGAAGGGTATCTCTCTTGCATGCATGTTCAAATATATGATTTAATAATTTTTTTAAAAGATTTTATTTATTTATTTGACAGAGATTACAAGTAGGCAGAGAGGCAGGCAGAGAGAGAGGGGGAAGCAAGCTCCCCACCGAGCAGAGAACCCGATGCGGGGCTCGATCCCAGGACCCTGAGATCATGACCTGAGCCGAAGACAGAGGTGTAACCCACTGAGCCACCCAGGCGCCCCATGATTTAATAATTTACATACTTTGCTGCTAGAAAGATTGCTTGGTTCTCGCAAAGAAGCTTGGTGGTTGATGTAGATGGGAGATTCTGGAAGATGCCTACTGTGGGAATCAGAAGAGGCTCATGGCGAGCATCTCCTGCCCCTACAGGGACAGAGAGAAGTCTGGGGAGACTGAGTCCTTCTCCCCATCTCATCTATAGTCAGATGCCATAGGATCCCTGTTCGGTCCTCAGTTTGGTTTTCTACTAGGGCATTCCTGTGGTGGAACAGTAGTTTTGAAGGACTATCTTATTCTAAATAGGTAGCTGATTAGGCAAATACTGGGCTTGGTGGAAAAAAATGTGAACATACTAAAACAAAGAAGTACTAAATGGTCTTTGAAGCTTGGAGGTTCCAATATTACTGCTCCCAGTAGTGTGATTTAATTCATTCCTTAGAAGTTAGAGGTGAACATGATATTATGGGAAGATGACAATTTAAAAATAAAGATTGGTTTTGTGCTATTCTGACTGATAAGCACACAATTGCACAGGAAATGGACAAACTATTTGGGGATGTTCATAGTTGAGGGTCATTAATTTTTTTCCCACATTTTTAGCTCTGCTCATCAGCACTTAGAACTCTCCAGAATAAGAGGCATCTCTGTTCTTAAAAGCTTTATTGATTGCCAACCCAGATAAAATTCAGGGTTTCAAAAGTGCTGGGAGGGTGAGGTGGGGTGACCAGTTAAGAGATGTGGTTAGATGAGAAATGACTCAGCTGTGTGCTCTTCTCCTCTCTGTCTGCTGAGTCAGGGGAGCTGCTGGTGATCTCAGGCCATCAAAGGGGGCCTTTTGTGTCTCCAAACAAGGCCCTTCAGCCAGCCAGAGCAGGCAAAGAAAAGGATGTGATAAAGAGAGAGTCAAGATGTAAATCCCATTCCTGGTACTTGAGGGTCCAGGGGAGTCCCTCTTTGGAAGCTGTCCCTTAGGGACCCTGGCATTTCCATTTTTCTTGCCTCTGACATTTGTCCTTATTCTGTCTACTAATATATAGAGAGAATTTTGGTTCAAAATCTGGTTTGTGGGGCGCCTGGGTGGCTCAGTGGGTTAAAGCCTCTGCCTTTGGCTCAGGTCATGATCCCAGGGTCCTGGGATCGAGCCCCGCATCCGCTCTCTGCTCAGCAGGGAGCCTGCTTCCCCTCCTTCTCTCTCTGCCTGCCTCTCTGCCTACTTGTGATCTCTGGCTGTCAAATAAATAAATAAAAATCTTAAAATCTGGCTTGGCCACGTATTATCTGTATGACCTTGAGGAAGTCACTTAAGTTCTCTGTTCCTCAGTTTCCTCATCTGTGAAACGGACATGATAATAGTGCCTGCTTCCTAGGACTGTTGTGGGGATTAAATAAATAGATTACTTAGACACATACACCCTCTGTAAAAGTTAGCTATTATTGTTTGTGTGGGTTCTTTGTTTCTTCCTCCCCCAAACCCTATGAGGTAGGGTTTGGTAGAGTTAATAAGACCATTAAACACAGGTAGAACCCGAGGCTCTGTGAGTTTAAGGAGATTGCTCAAAGTGACAGAACTTAAAAGGGGTTGAGCCAGGGTCCAAATGCCCAGGACCAAGTGACTGCAGAGAATGTACTAAAAGGCATGTTCGTTCTCCATGATGATTACGTTTAACTCTGGAAGGGACAAGATGTTCTTTTTTCAGCCATAAGGAATCCTTGTCTTTGCTCATTAGGATGCAACTATAACCCCTTGGTTTCTGGGTCTCTCCTTCATGTTATGAACTCATCTTTGTCCCACGTTTGATTCCTACTAATAGTTCAGAAGTCACGCACCTCTCTTAGGTCTTTTCTGTCTGCCAAGAAAAATTGCCTGCCTTCTTATCCCCATCCTGGATCAAGGCCTCATTCTTTCCACACCTAGTTTCTCTAGATTTTGTTCTTTCTTATTTCTTCCCTGGGAAGCAGCTAATGCTGATGTCACATAACCAAATACCTGTCAGGCACTCATCAAATGAACATTTTTAAGGTCAAATTCTGCCTTTTGACAGCTTTTCAACTACATAGAAAGTGGTTACCGCATTGCACATTCTAATTTTGGCAAAGGAATGATTTCTTTGCAGAAAAGCAGCTGGTACACAGAGAGGAACAGGACCGGTCCTGTCTTTGGAGCAGATGAGGTGGGATCATAGTGCATGTGCTCAGAAATGTCTAATTCAGTCATCCTGGTAAAGTACACTCACTGGTTGGAAAGGAGTTGTCTCCGCCCGCCTTCCCACTCCTGATCTCAAGTCACGCACATACTAAAGAAAGAACTGTGGTCCTATCTGCAATGCTGGAGAAGGAGACAGAGCGACACATCGGATGGGCCTGAGCTTCACTCATCTACAGGCGTCTAATGCTTGATGGGAGACTTGGGGGCATCGTGGCAGAGCCATGGAACTCTTAGCTGCCAGTGTCTGGGTCCTTTTCCCCCCAAAAACCATCCGACTCCTCTCTCCCCAACGTTGGTTGCATTTTCTTAAGATGAAGCAAGTAGATCGGTGATCCTCAAAGCTGGCTGCACATTAGAATCACCTGGGAAGTTTAAATAAGCTCCTCCAGGCCCCAGGCCATCAGAGATTCTGATTCAATGGTCTTGAGTGGGCGTGAGCATCAGTATTTCTAGAAGATTCCTCAGGTGCTTCTGCCTCGCCGCTGAGTTGAAGCCACCAGTAGATAAGACATGGTGCGTCAGCCAGCCCTTGACCTCTTTGCTTCTTCTTCAACCAAATAGAGATAATAATAATATTGGTCCCATAGGATTGTTGTCGGGCTTAAAGGGTTAAAATACATAAAGAGTCCCGGAGTGAAGGCAGGCACATGCAATAGTGTGGGCACAGACTAGGACACCTCTCTGGAGAGGGAAGGGACTTACCATAAGCAGGCCCACCCCTTGAGCAAAGTCTAGAAGGACCAATTTGCCAGAAACAAGCAGGGTGGGCAGAGGACACTCCAGGTAAAGGAATAGTCTTTGCAGAGTCATCTTAACATGCAAGAGCATCAGATGACAGACAACTGGCCAGAGTGTGGCACCATCTGTTGTTAGGGGAGAGTGATGGTTGAGAGGCTGGAAACAAAGACCAGTGCCAATCCCTGAAGGATATGTGTGCCTGCCCGGAGGCAACTGGATTTTACCCTATAGGCACGAAGAGCCACATTAGTTTTGAAGAAATGGGGAAGCATCCTCAAAATCGCTTTTTAGAAAGTTATCTCCTAGCAAAGAGGCGAGGAGACGAAAAGAAGTAGTGGCTGGTGGTGAGGAGGCTCCATGAAGACCCACTTGCTGATGGCTGAGGTGAGAGAGCCTGACAGCTGACCCTCTTGAACTAAGGGAGAGGCTGGGGGCGGGACTTGAGAGTGGGCTTCGCGGACGTGGTAGTTGATTGGCAGGTGTAAGGAAGTAGAGGCATGGGAGGTTGGTGCAGGGAACAAGGAGGCTGCCAGCCTGGGGCTGTTTCAGCCTTGTTGTGCTGTATACAGTTGAGACAGGAATTCTGGGAGGACAAGGGGGTTTGGAAAAGAGAGTGAATTTAGTTTGAGCATGTTGAGAGGGGAGAGCCTTCTGGGAGGCTTCTATCCTGGTGGAGGACATTTACATAGAGGTTCTTCAACAGGCAGATGTGAGAAAGAGAGATTATCACACCCCTACGCCTTTTCCAGTCGTCCCGGTTAATCTTTCCATACTCTGTGAGAACTTCATCCTTCAATCAGCTTCGCAAGCCAGGAGTCAGAATTCCCTTCCAAGACCTGCTCTCCTTGAACCACAGTCTATATCCAGCAAATCCACCTTGTCCAGGAGGTCCTGGTAATTGTCATCCCTTTTGTCTTGGCCTGAGTTCTAGAGAGTCCTAGCAGCGGTGTGCCTGGCTTGCCAGGTTGGTATATTTCGCTAGGCTTGATCACAAGGGGTATTCCAGATGGAAGAATCTGGTTCATGGCCCCAGTGGCAGAATGGGCTGCAGTGCCATGATGACTTTACCCTGTTAAATAAATACAAATGTTACTCAGTCCCAAGTTGTGGTACATAAACATGTGCTGCTCTGTGACCCTGACCCCCACAAAGCCTCACCTCATTAGGATTCCTCAGTAAAATACAAGGCCACTGATTAAGTTTGACTTTTAGGTAAACAAGGAATCACTTCTTCATAGAAGTAGGTCCCAAATGTTGCACAGGACAAACTTATACTGAAAGTGATTGCTTGTTGATCTGCAATACAAATTTAACTGAGCATCTTGGGCTTTTATTGCTAGGCCTAGCTATCCTAAACCCAGGTCCCCTCAAACATTTCTTGTATTGCCTAGAACTCTTCTAAGAAGAAGTAAATGGCTCCTTTTGCCTTTAGCAAAAGGAGATCAGCTGAACTCGATTCTGGTGTGACATGGCCCTGGTTCTCCCTTATCCCACGCCCAATAAATTTAACGTTGTGGATTGCTTGTTTGTTTTGTTTTAGATCTCTGGTGGTCTTTGTCTTATTCTTTGGACACACACCTTTAAAAAAAAAAAAAAAAAGCAGGTACCCAACCAAATATAAAAAGAGAGCCAAAAAAGAGATCCTGGTCGGTTTAATACAATTCAGATGGGGAGATAGCCAAAAGAAATGAAATGTATTCTATTTCCCTATCTCCTTTAAACAGAATTAGCGAATACCTTTAATTTGCTGAGGACGCTGGGGATCTGTATTGCATGCCCTTTTGTTATTTATTTTATTTTGTTATTATTTTTTGAAGATTTTATTCATTTGACAGAGATCACAAGTAGGCAGAGAGGCAGGCAGAGATAGAGGAGGAAGCAGGCTCCCTGCCAAGCAGAGAGCCCAATGTGGGGCTTGATCCCAGGATCCTGGGATCATGACCTGAGCCGAAGGCAGAGGCTTTCACCCACTGAGCCACCCAGGCGCCCCTTATTACTCCCCTGAGTAACCTGAGCGGAGGGCGAGAAGAGAGGGGACTTGGATCAGTATCTGAATGCTCACATGGGTTGCTGATTCTTGAGACTCTTCAGGGCATCTGGAAATAGTTCTGGAAGCTGGTTGTGCCGATCCGATCAGATGTGTTTTATCCTGCACCACAAGGTCTTAGACAGAGAGAGAGAGAGAGATTGCACAATCTGGTGCAGCAACCTGTTCCAGATAGGAGGAGGCTCTTGTTTCTAATTTAACACAAACCCACTTCCTCTACAGGCTCTCCTTTTGAAATGGAGGGTTGCTTATCACCCTCCCCTGAGGCTGCAGTGTATCCTGGGATTCTTCTGTTCTCCTGCACCTAGGGATTCTTCTTTAGCTGTTTGAGTCAGGCTGGTGCTATTAGGAAGCCAAGATGTTTGAGCTGTTAAAAGCCCAAAACAAAAAAAGAACAGAAACAATTGGGCATCAGCTCCCTAGATAGAGGGACCAATATTGCCCCAAACGTGCGTGGCTGGTCAGACTACAGCCATGGCAATTTTGACACCAACCAGCCAATCTGGCAAGTATCCTACAGAATCCTTACTGTTTAGTTGTGACTACACATTTCATTAAACATGCTCAAAAAGCTGCCTTGATAATTCTTTTCTGCCACGCATGCCGCCACATTAGTCGAAGACCAGTATTAAAAATTCTTGGGTCATTCCTCCATGCAATTTCCAAGGAAGAGAGTAATGTTTTCTTTGTCGAGCATAAAGAAACCAGTGTCTCCTGGACAAGGGGGAAATCTGCCTGCTTGTTTATGAGTATGGGTGGGAGTGAGGGAAGGGAAACCTTGGATCTGCTCTCCCGCACAGCATGTGTCTACTGCCTCAGCTCAGCTGAGTGTGAGCCACTGTCAAATGCTAATGACTTCGGTTATTTGTTTTTCCTAAATAATTCAAGGAATCCCCCTAGGCGGCTTGGATGGCTGTTGCATATCTATTTTATGAATGTGCACCTTTTGCAAAATCAGAAAGCAGAGAAATCTGGGTGGGCTGAGAGGTGGAGGGGGAGCTGAGTGTCAGCCCTGAGCACAGGCTTGCATTTCGCATCCTGTGGTGGCGCCATTTCCTAGCTCTGGGATCCCCTGCAATTTATTAGCCTCTGTTTCCTCACCTGCGAAATGCATGGAGTTGTGTGAGTGAAATGGCTTAGTGCAGGGCAGATGCGGCTGGTTCCTGTGTGTAGCCCTTGTGCGTGCGGGAGTGTGTGTGTGTACGTGTGTCCGTGCCATCATGAGGGACTCTGAGCAGTGCTCTCCCCGTCTGATCTGTTCTTAGGTCATGTGAGTGTATGGAAAATGTTCGTAGTTAAAGTTAATTTCCAGGTAAAGCAAGAAGAATTTGCACTGGCTAATCTCAGGAAAGACCACTTGGTATGACGGATGATAATAAAGTTTTGTAACTACCTTCTGTCCGTTGTCTATTACAGGCTGGACACCATGCTCATCACTTTACCGGACTTCACATGGTCTTCTTGTAGGCAGGGTATTATCCCAGTTTGACAGCTATGGAAATTGGGGCTTAAAGAGGTTAAGGATGTGGGTATTGAGTTACATAATGTGGGGCAAAAAAAGCAAGTTGCATATGTATATTATGAAACCAGTTATAGAAATGTTTTCAAGATATATACATATGCATGTATGTATATAAGAGAGAGAAAGGAAAGGTATAAAAAGTACATGGGAAGGATAAATAGCAAATCAGAGGGTGAGGAAAAGGAGAGAAGGAATGGGACAGGAAGGGAGGACAGAGAGTCCAACCTGACCGGTTGTATCTTCTTTCTGGGAAGTGTCAATAGGGCAATGTGTTAAAATCTGAGTAAGTCCGGCAGAAGATTATTATCTTCTCTGTACCTTTTTGAGTGTTTAAAATATTTCATCATTTTAGGAAGAAAAATTTCATAATTTTAGTTCTGTCACAGTGGTCTGGATAGGGTCAACAGAGCACGGGCGCCCACAGATTATTATCTTCTCTGTACCTTTTTGAGTGTTTAAAATATTTCATAATTTTAGGAAGACGTTCTGTCACAGTGGTCTGGATAGGGTCAACAGAGCACGGGCGCCACAGATAACCGACAAACGGGATTGTTCTTGTGGTTTGGCTTTTTTCTCCCCATAAGTATTGCTATGAGGTAAGAGTGCTGATTTCACTGTTGGAATTCCATTCTGCAGCAAAGATGCAGCAGTTAGAAAGCTTTATATGAGGGACACCTGGGTGGCTCAGTTGGTTAAGCGGCTGCCTTCGGCTCAGGTCATGATCCCAGCATCCTGGGATCAAGTCCCACATCGGGCTTCTTGCTCACCAGGGAGCCTGCTTCTCCCTCTGCCTCTGCCTGCCACTCTGTCTGCCTATGCTCGCGCGCGCTCTCTCTGACAAATAAATAAATAATCTAAAAAAAAAAAAAGAAAGCTTTATATGAATCCGCAAAGGCACTGAGATCGCCTTCGGGAATGTTCTTGCAGGGGTCGCGTACACCAACAACATAAGCAAAGGTGACCAAAAATACATAGCTTCAAGTGCACCAAGTACATCTTCCTTGTCAGAAATAGCACTTAGCCTCCCCATGGATCCTGTACAGGCGTTTTGGCCTTCATTTTTTAAATACGCGAGTTAAAGAAATAAGGCAGGTATTTTGAGAATAATACTGGAATCAGGGAAAAATAATTCTCTGGGTCAATTGAAAATTAAAAGCTTCCCATTGCATGCCCTTGGGTATATTTCATAATTTTTGGCTGATGGCA
This sequence comes from Taxidea taxus jeffersonii, assembly GCA_003697995.1. Taxonomy (NCBI): domain Eukaryota; kingdom Metazoa; phylum Chordata; class Mammalia; order Carnivora; family Mustelidae; genus Taxidea; species Taxidea taxus. The sequence continues at coordinate 50,732 of ML110866.1, forward strand.
GAAGCAGTATCAATTTTATTGACAGTAGACTGTTATGGTAATGGAGTTTTCTTTATTATTGAATTCTATTACACTTAGTCACAGCAAGCCTACACACACTGTCTGCAGTTGGAGTCGCCTTGGGCACTCCTCTAATAGCGTAGAGATATTGAATATTTTCCTATCAGGATTACCAATTTCCCCTGTCACAGCGGCTAGAGAAATCAGCACTGCTGATTTCATTCCATTTAGATTTTACTTTCACTTTCGGGGTGACTTCTGACTTTGATGCTCAGAAACTAAATAAAATATTTGAATGGGTCACTGATGAGCTTACTAGAAGGGTGCCATTGGCTCTAAAAGCAAGGGAGCTTCTTTTCTTCCGACGATATTGTGTAGTTGAAAAGAGGATGGCACTCGCCCATGTGTGCACTCATGCATATAAAAAAGAAAAAATATACAAAAAGAAAATGCACACTAGGAGTTGCAAAGATGGAAGCAGAGGTAGGAGGAGCCTAGAACCAGGAGCCAACGAACACAGGTAGCCTTTAGAAGCCAGAAAATGTAAAGAAATGAGTTCTGCCCCTGAGCCTCTGGAAGGAATGCAGTTCTGCCAACCCATTTTAGATATCTGACCTCCAGAACTTGCTTGTTTAGCCAGATATCAATGGGCGACTTGATCACACATGTGCTTTGAAGGACACAAGTTCTTGAACATTCTTATATCCTTGCTAAGAGGCAGTGTGGCTCAAGCAGAAACTGAGGGCACTGGCCCATACCTTTCCAAGGACAGAATCACCTGGCAGGAGAACTGGCCTCAAGGAAGTTTCTGGAAGCTTGAGGCAACCTCCAGGACAACAACAAAAGAAACCCTAGTCTAACCCATCTGTAGCAGGAATACCAGTGAGAGAAAGGAGGAGATGGTATCAAGGACACAAGGGGGAGAGTTGGTTTGGGGAAGGAATGGGAACATCTGTCACCCTGATGTGGAAAGGAAGAAAAGAGAAAAGATGGAAGTAAAGAAAGTGGCATTTGTTTTCCAGTTTCATTGAGAAATAATTGACAGACGTCCCTGTATGATTTACGCATATTGTGAAACTCCCATTACAACAGATTAACATCCGTCATTCCCTGTAAATATAATAAAATATAATAAAAAGAAAAACAATTCTTGTGATAAGAACTCTTAGGATCTACTCTCTTAACAAGGAAGTGTTATTTTGCACAGAAGACCATGGTCTTGGCCTTCTCAGTCTCAGAGACAGGATCTTCTCCTGAATCTGAAGGAGGGGACTTGTTGTCCTTGGGAAGAGAGGTTTGGCTGCAGAATGTGCCAAGAGTGGACATGAGGTAATAAGACACCGCAGAGCAGCTCTGCAAGCCCCTCTGAAATGAGATGGCCTTTGGATCGTCTCCTCCAGCAACACCATACAGCTCAGTGGTGAAGGCCGTGACCCAGGACAGAGGATCCAGAACTGAATGGGGAAGCCATTTTTCATTTTAAACCACTTGACTAAGCAAATAAGCAAGAACTCCTCAGCTTGAGTGTGAGTTAATAAAGTTAAGAAGCATCCTCTTAGCCTGCAACCCCACCAAAACAAGGTACCAGTCCATTCACTGCTGTCCTGTGTGCCCTGTGGAGTTTCTAGAACACCAAGAACTGCATCTAAATCTTCATGCTTTTTGAATCTGGAAAGGCAGTAGCATGCCTCAAGATAAACAGAGCCCTAGAATTGGAGCATAATTTTACTGCTAGATATTTTAGAAGGGGGCAGCACTTAAATAATTTACCTAGTAAGTAATTTAGAACATTTTTGTATTATGCAAACAGGAACAGATTGTGGAATGCAAAATCTCTCTCTCTTTGTTGGATAGAACACAGATTTCCAAGAAATTAGACTTTGCAGCAACCATTTTGGGCTCCAGGTCTCTGCCCAGCCCCCACTGACACTCACCCGCTGTCCTCTGCTCTGGGACCATGGCAAAATCCGAGAAATATCACTTCATTTTTCCAGGTTGTACTTATAGTACAGTAAATGATCATTGTTTAAAAAAAGGTAGAAAATCAGTGTCACCTGTATTTCAAATACTGTTTCCCTAAAAAGCAGCTGATTAAAGTTCTGTATAGTTCATAAGGAAAATTACAAATCAGTGTATGATCAGCTTCTCATGAAGAGGAGTGAAAAATTGATTGACCCCCATGACATCACCTCAGACACAATTATCCAACTCAGCTCTAATGGCCTTCTTAGGGCAGTACTGATTTTGACTTTTTAATTTTTACATGCTGCTATTTTGTAAGAGATGTTGAACATTGAATTTCTTTACTTTTCAAAATAACAGGTTTTTCTCAGACTTATGAAAAATTCAAAGACATTTAAAAATTGTTTAAGTCTTTCACTGAAACACAAAAGAGTTCTCTGGTTTTAATCAGAAATTCCTATGTCCCACTGAGATTGCCATCTGTTGTTAAAGGGTCCTGGTAGTTTCCCTCCAAATGCCACAATATGGTGCCATGAAGCTGTCATCCGTTCTGAAGGGAGGGCTGCTTTCTCACCATTAAGAGTACATTTGTGGTCCAAAGACACCAACTGAGTGTCTTGTTAGGAGACATTCCTGAGGACAGTATGTGTGTCCAAGGGGATGAGAGGTTAAGGTCTTTGATTCCTTTCACAGGTCAGTTCTTAGTTTGCCTTATTCCTGAAAAGAGACATGTTCTAATTCTGGTCAAAGTGCTTTTAGGAAAGGAGGACCAGGCTATAAATCATAGAGCAGGATCTAGCCCTTCTTTAGCCACTTGTCCTACATTTGAATTAAGGAAAGTTTCCAACCTCCCTGTACTTAAAAAAATTTTTAGACTGGATAGAGGGGAGAGGAGAAGGATAATACCAGCTCTGTTCCATAAGACAAATGTAAAAATTCAAATGCAGTCATGCTAATGAAAATGCTCTTTGGGGATGGTTCTCGTTATATACAAATATTGAAGGTTATTAAATAGAACACCAGATATGGCTGTGTTCAGGATATGTCTCAGAAATTTGTTCAGAGGAGATTGTTTTATACACAAATATTGATTGGATACGACAATGCTGCAGTCTAACAAAAGTGGAAAACAGAAAAGTTCTTAACTTAGGGGAATATCAATCTATTGATTCAAGAAGGCTCTCTAACTTCTGTACTATTGAGGGCTTCGTTTCCTGCTTTCACACCTTCTGAAAAGATGGGCAAAAAAGAACAGGCTAATAGGAAATAGACAAGCTGCCAGTTTCTTGTCTTTTATTTTTAGCTAGTCTAGTCCAGGTGAATTAATTAGTGTTACTGGCTTGCTTTCCTTAAGAGAATACCTATCCATCTTCTCACAGCATAGTTTGACTACATTGGCAATAAGTTGTTCTCTGGTTTTGGCAAGACCCATTCATTTAACAGGCAACTTTTCTCTCATCTGCTTTTATTTTATTTTTTTAAAGATTTTATTTTTTTAATTTGTCAGTGAGAGTGAGAGCGCACAAGCAGGGAGAGCGGCAGGCAAAGAGGGAAGCAGGCTCCCCGCTGAGCAGGGAGCTCGATGTGGGGGACCTGAGCTGAAGGCAGACGCTTAACTGACTGAGCGACCCAGGCATCCCCCTCTCATCTGCTTTGAAATAAGCACCTACCTGGTAGCTCTCACATGTTTATAACATCCAAACTTTGATGGCAATTCCTTCTGAGATGGAATTTGGCTTTTTTGCTGCTGAATTATAGTATCACAATATTAATTTCATTCATCTTGGGAGCTTCCAAGAGACATAATGTAAACCTGTGAGAGAGGTGTGCCTGATAGCTCAGATATGCTTTGTCCAAAATTATTCCAGTTGACACTGTGCTAATCACAGCATTGTTGAGCCAAGACTGGTTTAATTTCCAACAGTCCTTTTTTTTTTTTAAATAAGAATGGAGATAGCTGAATATTCAAATAGTTGAAATTGTTATTGTCTGTTTACTTGGAGTGGGAAGAAGAGGCATTCTATATTTTACACAAACGTGTGCTCAGTAAGAGAATATAATCCATACCTTTAGGTCAAGCCCAGAGCATAAGTTTTGAAGGTTGTGTCAGTGGGAATCCAGGGAGGAGGGAGGAATCTCACTTGTGACTTGAACAGGATGAGCTTAACAGAAAGAATGGTTACCTACATACAAAGTCTACTTAAAATGTTAAGAGAACCCTAACGTACCAGGAGGGAGAATCGCAGGAAGCAGCTGGAGCAGAGAAACAGGGAAGAGGCTAGAACTTTTAAAACCTAGAATCCTGGAGGAGGAGACTGCTCACAGATGCCCCTGTCTTTGAGCAGAGGGCTATGAGCCTGATTACAAGAAACAGCATGCTGGATTTAGCTGCGGGGAAGGGAAGGTACCACCAGCCCTGGGGTGAAATTCAAAGGCTCAGGAAACAGACCAAAAGTGTACTGGAGGTACAAAGGAAGGAGCAAGTCCCATCTAACTCCTACACACTTCTGGTCTCCCTTTTTCTAGGTCCCCTTTTCGGAGAACCACAGGGTCAGCCGGCAAAACAGAAACCTAGTTTGCAGAGCGGCAACCCCAGTTTCAGAAATCCAGGATATAGAAGGGTGGGCTTGGATCTAAGAGGCAATAACTTCATCACTGGCTCCAAAGTTTTCAGACAAGAAGGCTAGCGGATGGTGGCAGAAGAAGCCACCAAACCTATGAGCTCTTATGAAGGGTCGGGCGGCCCTCGGGATGCCAGGAAAGGCCTACGAAATGTAGCATCATCTTAATGATTGTCCTCAAATGACAGTCAGCCTCACCAGTGTTTATTAACCTTCAAATAAAGCCAACAAAACTATGATCCAGTCATAGAGGACAGTAAACCATCATGAGGCTGTTGTAGGTCTCTGCAAATAATTTTTTTTATTGTGGTTAATTTCAAATGTACCTAAAGTACAAAGAATAATACAGTGAACTCCCAATGTCCCCAGCACCCAACTATAACAATCATAAGGATTTGGCTGCTCATGTTTTATTTATCCCTCTACACTCCCTTTCTATTCCTCCAGCTTCCCATTGAACTACATGATTTTATTCCTAAACAATTCAATATGTTTAATTACAGCTCTGTGAATATCCACAAATTGAACATGCTCACATAAACCCCACCTAGATCAGGAAGAATGTTCCAAACCACTCAGAGCCCGTTAGTAGTTGTTTTCCAAGCCCTCTCCTCGCTATTTCCCTGAAGAGTGACTACTATCATCTATTTTGAATTCTAAATATAGGGATTTACAGAGTATGTGCATTTTTGAGTTTGGCTTCTTTTGTTCCATGTTGTGAGTGCGATGTACACACTTTGTTGCTTATAGCCATAGTTCATTTATGTTCATTGTCCTGAGATAATTCACTGTAGGGTGACACCACAATTTATTGACTCATTCTCCTATTGATACACAATTGTTTCCAGCTTTGGGCTATTACAAAAATATTGCTGCTAATATTCTTGTATCCATTTCCTTTGGATATAGGTCAAGAAAGGAATTGTTGGATCTTAGAATGTGCGCATGGCCAACTTCAATAAATCCTGTCTAACAGTTTTCTAAGTGGTTACACCAGTCTACCTCCCACTAGTTCCTGTTGTGCCATATCCTTGTCAACACTTGGCATTGTCTGTATTTTTCATTTTAAACATTCTGATAGGTGATAGGTGCATCATGGTATCTTGTTATAATTTTTAGTGTTTCCCTGATGAGCACATTTTCAAATGCTTGGCTATTTGGATATATTTTATAAGGAGTCTGTTCAAGTATTTTACATGCTTTTAGGGTCATCTATCTTTTTTCTTACTGATTTATAGGAGTTCTTCCTATATTCTGTACCTGAGTCCTTTGTTGGACATACACATCGCACATGTCTTCTCCCACTATAGGTCGCTGTCTCATTCTCTTAATGATGTCTTTGATAATAAAAGTTCTTAATTTTGTTGTAGTCTGATGTTTTACCAGACTTTTTCTTTATAGTTGGTGCTTATCATGCCTGGTTCAGGAAGGTTTTACCTATACAAGTGTGGTAGAGATATTCTCTTGTGTTATATTCTAGAAGCTTTTTTTTTTCTGGTCTTTACATTTAGGTCTGTAATCTACCTGCAATTGTAATTTGTTTATGATGTAAGATACAAAACAAGATCTTTTTTCCCCCCTCAGATGGATATACAATTGACCTGGCACCATTTCTTAAAAAGATGATTATTTCCTCACTATACTGCAGTTTTACCTGTCATAAATCAAGCAGCGGTATAAGTATGAGTCTGTTCATGGTTTCTCTATTTGTATATCCTTGTATGGATACCATGTAATTTTGATTGTAATAAGGATTGAGACATCTAATGGTGTACATTCTTGAAGTTTGTTCTTCTTCAGAAATTTCTTGGCTAGTCTTGCCTTTTGTTTTATATCCATCTAAATTCTAAGTTGGCTTATCAATTTCTAAACTGGTAGCATTTTAATTAGAACTGCATTCAATCTATAACTGGAATAGAAATGACTTATTTGCAATATAGATTCTTTTACCCATAAACATCTTCTAACTTTACAGTGATTTAGACTTTTTAAATTTCTCTAAGGAATGTAGGCTTTGTGTGTGTGTATCTCGAGGCTTTGCATATATTTCATTGGGTTTATTCTTAGATGTATGATTTTCATAGGTTTATGCTATTTTAAATGAATAATTTTTAAATTTTTTATTTTCTGTGTTCTGCTTGTGTATGGAAATCTAATTGGTCTGCTAAATTCAGTTATTCAAATAGTTTATTTGAAAATAATTTGATTTTTTTTCTGTGTATATAATCATGTTGTGTGCAAACAATGCCAACACTTTATTTCTTCCTTTCTAACCTTTTTACCTTTTTTGTTTGTTTGTTTGTTTATTGTACTAGTTAGGACAAATACCACTTTTAGACCAACATATCACAAATACACACTGAACATACTGTTAAAAGGGCAGAGGCTCCTCTTTCACATAGGATGTTACCCTAAATATCCACTTTAATCCTAATACCATCCAACCCCCCGCAAAATGGTTCTCCACATCTCTTGCATTGTCTTTCTTTTTTTTTTTTAATTTAAAGATTTTTTTTTTATTTTATTTGTCAGAGAGAGTGAGCACAGGCAGACAGAGTGGCAGGCAGAGGCAGAGGGAGAAGCAGGCTCCCTGCTGAGCAAGGAGCACCAATGCCCACGCTGGGACACTGGGATCATGACCTGAGCCGAAGGCAGCCGCTTAACCAACTGAGCCACCCAGGCGTCCCTCTTGCATTGTCTTTCAAAGAAAAGGTGATGGTGTCCTGATTCCATGACAATTTGTGAGTTGTCCTATGTTGATATTAAGGACAGATATTTCTTTGCTTTGCAGTAAGGGGAGGTTGGAGTGGCAGAAGCACTTAATGTAAAGTCAGATTAATTAACCTGACATATCTGTCCTCCTAGCTAGCATGAATGCATAGACTTCTTGAATAATGAAGTATAGTTTTCCACTAGTTTCGGCTTCTGTGTTCTCCGTGTGCTCTTATTTGTGGTCCTAGGGATTGGCAGGTTTGCATAAATCAACATTTTTGCAGTCTTTGTACATCCCAGCCAAGGAGCACTTTCCAGAAGAAAGCAACTTCTATTATTCTCAAATTTTATTTAACTTTAGATGTAATGTATGTGATGCTTCATACTGATACTTTCTGTTAGCATATGGAAGAACACGAAATACTAGAACTGAAAATTTTTTACATTTATAACAATATTTAATCAAATTTATGAAATTTTCCAAAATTAAGTATAAAACACTGGGTTTCTTTAAATTTGATTTTAAAATTTTGATATTCACTATTTTTTGTACCCTGCCTTTAGTTTTGCTATATAATTTTGAGGATTTTAGGAGAAAAGTGGTACTTTTGAAAACAAAAACTTTTGATATTTTATATTTTCTTTATTTCTAATAAAAATATATTAAAATTTATATACTTTGAATAGATCATATTTTATTTTTTAATCCTTTAAATCATTACTTTCAATACTACCTATTCTATGAAAATCTTAACCTATAACAACATGAGAAATTTGAAAACATAATTGTATAAAAATAATCTTATGGAATAAATAGGTAATAATTGACAGATTAGTCATGCATTCCTTGTATGACTTAGACAACATGGCTGGTCCATCAACAAGACTCAGATATGTACCATAATGATTAAATTTAATCATATTTGATACTTGGCCGATTTTAAGTCTTAAAAATATTAGCTTTCTATTTTTTTATTTTGTCCTCATAAAGGTATACTTCTCAAGGTTGGAGGATAGAATGTGGCCTCCATTTGTCTTTACCATTGTCCTTGCAAATGACCTCAGGTGAGTCTAGCTAGGACTTTGGATGCAGTATTGTATAGAGAAAAAGATAGCCAGCATTCCTGTTTATGACAGTCTTCGATACTGATATTTTTTTGTTTGCTCTATCAGTTTCATGGAGAAGTATATTAAGATTTCTCATGATGTTTGTGGATTTGTCTTATTTTTCTTTTTTTAAATTTTTTTATTTTAATTTTTTTGTAAAGATTTTATTTATTTATTTGACAGAGATCACAGGTAGGCAAAGAGAGGAAGGGAAGCAGGCTCGCCACTGAGCAGAGAGCCTGATGCAGGGCTCGATCCCAGGACCCTGAGACCATGACCTGAGCTGAAGGCCTCAGTGGGTTAAAGCCTCTGCCTTCGGCTCAGGTCATGATCCCAGGGTCGTGGGATCTAGCCCCACATCGGGCTCTCTGCTCAGCAGGGAGCCTGCTTCCTCCTCTCTCTCTGCCTGCCTCTCCATCTACTTGTGATCTCTCTCTGTCAAATAAATAAAATCTTAAAAAAAATAAACACATAAATTGCAAATTTTTATATTATTATGCTGAGGTAACCCTTTTATTCTTGTGAAATGGCCCTCTTGATTTCTAGTAACTCTTCTGGCTCGAAAGCCTGTTTTGTCTCATTTTAATATAGCCATATGAGCCTTCTTTGGGTTAATTTTTTACTCTTCTGTAATTCTGGAATTTTTTACTTTTTATTTCCAATCTTTCCATACCCATATATTCAAAGTGTGTCTCTTGGAAGCTGCATGTGATGCGATTTTATTTGCAATCATTTAATTTTTGTTTCCCAATTAGAGTAGTCAATTTATACTTGATGTAATTATGGATATAATTGGACTTAAATCTATCATCTCTTCTATTTTCTTTATGTCTTGCCAACATTTTCAGTTCTCTTTTTCTCTATTATTTTGCTACTTCTGGGATTATTATTATTACATTTTCTTAACTTCCTCTCTTTCAATATTTTATTAAAACTGTACATGCATCACAGAGGTTTAACTTACTGAAGTCCAATATAAACAAGTACTTTTACCACTTTCTGGACAACGTGTATTAAGAATCTTAGGATATGGGCACCTTGGTGGCTCAGATGGTTAAGCCTCTGCTTTCGGCTCAGGTCATGATCCCAGGGTCCTGGGATTGAGTCCCGCTTCAGGCTCCCTGCTCAGCGGGAAGCCTGCTTCTCCCTCTCCCTCTGTTGCTCCTCCTGCTTGTGCTTTCTCTCTTTTTCTCTGTCTAATAAATAAATAAAATCTTTAAAAAAAAAAAAGAATCTTAGGATATGTTAATTCCATTTAATCCCCTCCCACTTTGTGGGTTTACTGTTGTCAAGTATCTTATTTCTAAAGATCTTTGCCTGGGACGTCTGGGTGGCTCAGTTGGTTAAGCAGCTGCCTTTGGCTCAGGTCATGATCCCAGCGTCCTGGGATCAAGTCCCACATCGGGCTCCTTGCTTGGCAGGGAGCCTGCTTCTCCCTCTGCCTCTGCCTCTGCCTGTGCTTGCTCTCTCTCTCTCTCTCTAACAAATAAATAAATAAAATCTTTAAAAAAAAAAAAAAAGGATGTCTTTGCCTACCTCAAACTGCTCTGTCCATTTTTGTCCATCTTTGCTCAAATGTCACTTCCTCAGAGAGCCTTGCCCATGTCATCCTAATTCAGACCTCCTCGCGTCACCCCTTTTTTCTCCATTCCTTTGTTTTCTTTCGTTTCATCGGGGACTTACCACATGAAATGAAGTATTTGTTTGTTTTCTTTCTCATTAGAATGTAAGCTTCAGAAAGGCAGGGGCTGTCTGTCTTCTTCACCAGGGCTTGGTCCAATAAATGTAGGTTGACTCACCAGCGCAGGTCAGAGGCGCCCAGCAGAGAGCACAGCAGCTAACTCTCAGCAGTGAAGAAAGCAAGGCCCATTGGCCATTGGAGAACTGCTGCAAACCACAAGTCAGTGATTTTAAGTCAGGAAAACGTGGGTGGGATACTAGGATCCCTCCAGAAATAACACAGTGGGCACATTTCCTCTTTACATGTTTTCTGTTCATTCAACATTTCCTGAACACCTGTTCAAATCTGGGCACCAAGCTAGGTGCTGAGCACTGCGCTAGACTCCATGATATGCGTGGTAAGCAGCTTCTCTACAAAATCCCTTCATAGATCATCCTGGGAAACAAGGCCTGGCTGAAGAGAACATTGTAACAGAAAGAAACAGAGGTTGTTCGGCTTGGTGAGGTGTTCTTGGGCTAAAGGAACTCAAGAGCTTTTATCCAGATACCTTTAGGCCAACTATGTTGGGACATGAGGCAGAAGGGTATTCACACATAAACGTCCTGAGAACTGACCCAAGGAAATTCTAAATCCAGAGCTCCCTGCAGGTACAGTGCCCTGTTTTCCTCATTGCTGACATTCAAGAACCAAAGGTGATCAGGCCTGGAAACTTGGACCACGATACCATCCAGAGAGCAGCTCAGATGCCGAGGTGTGGCCTGGAACCATATTAGCCTTTTTTTGTTTTTATTTCTTATTCACCAGTCCCATCTGAAGACTTCTGCCATGTTCTATCCTAATGCAGTTTTATGGTCACTGTTTTCTTCCCTTGT
>ML110866.1:62086-158180 GCA_003697995.1 Taxidea taxus jeffersonii
AGCAGTTGGGCCCGACATGGTGTGAGCGATACTTGCCCATTTCTGAAATTTAAAAAAGAAAAAAGGTTATGTGTTAATTCCTAGGTGTACTCACAGAATGGTTAATGGGAAAAAAATCAGCATTTTTTAAAATAGCTGGGACAATCTTATCTTCACCTTTTCAGCTCTCAGCCATTTCTCCAGCCTGACAGGCAGGCAGGAAGGCAGCTGGGCCTACAATCAAGAGTGACCCCAGCAGCCAGGGCCTCTATTTCATGGTCAGCCCTGGCTTCTGCCTGTGGATTGCAGTTGGCCTTTGCAGGCAGAGGACCTGCAGAGGAAGAACCAGCACGGCTGTGGAGAAGAGGTAGGTCTCAAGTGTGACATTAGGATCTCATCCTGAGATCACAGACCTGAGATTACAGACCACCAGCCCTGAAGGACTCATATGAATGGTTGTGCTCATGCCATTAAGCAGCCAGTGTTTCAAGTATTTCTACAAGTTTCTAGTATTTCTAGTATTTCCACAAGTGCTGGTCTTACAGTGCCCTGCCAGTCCAAGCCACCAATCAGGGTTTGGTATTGTTGGTCGGTTTTTTTCTAGAAGCCATGTGAGCTATGGGGAGATTATCCCCCCAACCTCTGCCTCTTCAATGCCAGTCCGTGGAGCTAAGCCACCTGCAATATTTGTTTGGGTGGAAGACATGACTGAGCACCCAGTGGGGATCAGGTCCTGGGCTGACAGGTGTCTGCACCTGCCCTTTTTTAGATACATCTGAGTCTTCATGATTTCTCTTAACTCTGCAAGCAACTCTTTAAGGTTTTGTATTGGACATCCCAAAAAAACATGGCATGGGTATTGTTTTAGAGCCCCTACAGTGTGCCAACATTATCTCAGCCCTTTTCCGCCACATTCTCAAGTCCTTACAGCCCTGCAAAATAGATGTTGTAACACCCATTTCACAGACCAAGATAAGTCTCAAGTGGTTAAAGGAACTGACTCACAGGGAGTAGGTTGCAAAGCTAGGGTTCATATCCAGCCCAATTCGATGACCTTGTGCATCTTTAGAAACTGTCTGCATTGGTGACAAATTACATCATCATTTAATTCCCCAAACTCTTAAGTTACGGATGTTGGAACTGCTCCTCTTCCTCTCCATAAGCACTGGTACCGTCAGGGCATCCAAATCTCTGGTTTAGCTTAGGCTGCCCCCTGCGTAAAGAGATCACACCCCATTCAGATCTTCTGTCTTCTTTCTGAGTCATCACTCCGTGTCAAAGTGACAGTCAGTTTTCTTCTCTATAATACTCTGTTCTCTTCACGGCAGTAAAATACTAAGATCATGACTTCAGCTAAGGGATGAATTTTCAGTCCTTTAACTCGTCACCTTGAATGTCGACAGTGGTTAGGGATCGTGGCATCCACTTATATCACAGCCGAAAGTGGTTTCATTTGAATGGACTGGTGACTGTAATCGACATGTCTCTTTGATGATTTAGCGGCATCATTCTCATTATTGTGTATATGTAATTGTGTATAAAAGTTCTATTATTAACAATGTATATATTTTTATAAATATATATATATATATATATATATATATATATATTACCATGAGAAGTAAGAACTGCCTGTAGCTACCATTTATTCAGGGTCAACTCCATACATACTTAGTACTGCACTTGATGCTTTACCCAGGCTCTGTGTATTACAGTTCAAAATGCTGTAACAAAAGACCACAGGCTCGGGGGCTGTCAGAAATTTATTTTCTCAAAGTTCTGGAGGCTAGAAGCCCAAGAGCAAGACTCTAGCCTGTTCACTGTCTGGAGAGGACTTTTTCCTGACTCGCAGACTACAGCCTTCTTGCCGCATCCTCACGAAGCAGAAAGAGAGGTAAGGTGAGCTCCCTCATATCTCTTTTTATAAAGCATCTAATTCTATCAGGTGAGGGCCCCACCCTTATGACTTCCTTTAACCTTAATTACTTTGTCATAGGCCCTGTCTTCCAACCTCCGCTGGAGGTTAGGTCTTCAACAAATGAACTGGGGGTGAGGAGACACAAACATTCTGTCCATAGCATGATCTGTACAATCCTCACAAGAAACACATTTTACAGTAAGTCTTCTTTATGGCAGAGACAGGTCAAACCAGGACTTGATTCTAAAATTCACACCTTTTCCCCCAGCTAGACCACTTCCTTAAAAAAAGGGGGGGGGGAATCTGATTTATTTGACAGAATTAGATTGTACAAGCAGGGGGAGGAGCAGAGGGAAAAGGAGAAGCAGGCTCCCCACGGAGCAGAGAGCCCGATGAGAGGCTCAATTCCCGAACCCTGGGATCATGACCTAAGCCGAAGGCAGATGCTTAACCTACTGAGCCACCCAGGTGCCCCTAGACCACTTCCTAAACTTTATTCACTGGCTCCTCTCGAGAAAATATGTAAATGAGAAGAATAGCAAAACCTGATTTATCAGTCATCTTATGCATAAGCTAGTTTGTTCTGTGCTGGCTTATTTTAAAAGATGTACCTCACGACAAATCAGTGTCACTTAGCTTTTGAACAAATAGATTATGAAGCAAAATGGAATGAAAAGTATTCAGTTTTAAATACAGTCAAGTGCTTGAAAGATGAGTGCTTTTTTTTTAATTGTCAGAAAGTTTTATTACCAAAGGTAATATTTAATTACCAAAGTTTTATTACCAAAAAATAACCTGAGGCTACAGGATTTAAGTGTAGAAAGGAAGAGTAACAGTTGAAAACACTATTAAATATGAACTTAAATGCAGTCATATTTATTTAGAAAAGATATGTGTTAAGTATTTTAGATGTTTAGACATTTTAATGCAAAAGTAATATGTGCATATTTTAAGCAACTCAGCAATTTAAATATATAAAAACTTATATAAATATACATTTGTTTTTTAAACAAAAATGACTCTTGGACATCATATTATGCACTTGCTTTTTTCATGTTGCTGCACACAGATTTGCCTCATTCTGTGGACCAGTGGCCCAGCATCCCATAGTAAGGTTGGACTATCATTCACTTCACTATTTCCCTGTCGGTGGACACTTAGGTTGTTAACACAATCACAAAAGAACATAGCATTGAGGATCTTTGCACTTCTCTTTTTCTTTTTTTTTTTTTTTAAGAGTCTATTTGAGAGAGAGAGAGAGAATGAGAGAAAGAGAGAGCATGAGAGGAGGAAGGTCAGAGGGAGAATCAGACACCCTGCTGAGCAGGGAGTCCGATGCAGGACTCGATCCTGGGACTCTAGGATCATGACCTGAGCAGAAGGCAGTTGCTTAACCAGCTGAGCCACCCAGGTGTCCTACACTTCTCTTTTTCTACACATGGGCAGATAAATCATGTAATTTCTCTGCAGGATAAATGCAATCACTGTGTCAAAAGCATGCATACTCAAGACGTTGACAGATATTGCCAAATTAAATTCATGATAAAGTTTCATAGTTAACACTTCCAAAGACACATTCCACCTCAAGTATGATGAAATAATGCCACAGTGCTCAGTGCATTGCCTCCTTCTCCTTTGGTGACATTTGAGCAAAGCTTTAAAGGAACCGAGGGAGAGAGCCCTGATGTTCTGGAATGTGCTAGCAAAAACAGCAGTCCACTGAATTTACCTGTGGACTCCATCCGGTGAGGTGCACTGACATTCATTTATTGAAATGGTCTAGCCCCTTTTCTCCTTCTCACTCTTCCAGTTCACTCCACAAACATTTGTCGTTTCCTATGTGGAAAGCAAGGTGATGGGATAACTGTTGTTCCAAAGGTGAATCAGCCAAATAGGACCTTTCGCAGCTTCGTGTGCTTCACCATCCTGTTTTTGGTAGGCAAGGATTTTGATTTGTTTTTAATTTACATGTGACAAAATTCACTCCTCTTGGTATCCTGCTTTGCTTTTTCATTCAAACCTCAACTCAAAAACAAAGATAAATTGTTGCTGTTGAATATGCCCTCTACTGTGATTTGAACGTTTATGTTTCCCCCAAATTCATAGGTTGAAATCCTAATGCCCAAGGTGATGATATTAGGAAGTGGGGCCTTGGGGTGTATTTAAACCATGAGGGTGGAACGCTCACAGGTGGGATCAGTGCTCTTAGAATAGAAACTCCACACAGAGTTCCCACAGCCCCTTCCACCAGGTGGGAACACAAGGAGAAATATGTGACCTGGTGGGGAACCCTCACCTGATCATGCGGGCGCTCTGAGCTCAGACTTTGGGCTTCCAGAACTGTGTGAAATAAATTCTATATTACAAGCCACCCAGGCTACAGCATTTTGTTGTTATCAGCTGAGATGGACTAAGACAAACTGTCAGTGAATAAAAACAGCTAGCCCAGAGTTCATTGGACCTCTGGCTGTACAAAAAGTTAGGAGCCTTTCAATATGCAGAGTTTCCTACATCAAAGTTCTGTTCAATTTAACTTTTTTTTTTAAAGTAAAATGTGGGTTACCGCTGTTTTTGTTTTGTTTTGTTTGACATAAGCATGATGTAGCCTTTGAATCTTATGCCTGCCTTTTCTGAGCCTTTCTCCCCACCAGAGCTGAGAATCTTTTCTAATCATTACATGTGACAACTTAAGACTTCTTTCATTATCACAAAGCAGAACAAATAAAAGGTGTAGCCTTCTGAGCTGAAACCTCACCACCCAGCTGACGCTCTGGAAAATCCTAATACTCAGTATATTAAAAGGACAGCCAGCTTCGCCTTCTTAATGCCCATTTGCCTGAATTTATGAGATATCATTCTTTTCAGTGGGGTATTTTTAAAATTATCCAGCTGAGAGTGAGTCAAATTTTTTTGTCACTAATTCATTACAAATGCCAGTCATACCAACCAACTCAAGTGAAGACCATCTGCCTTTCAGAAAACCTTAAATACTCGAAGAGCAAGTGGGACTGCATTCTTTGGACCTGAGCGGGGACCGGGGCATTTAGAAAGGGCACAGCTTCCAAACCCAGGACACCTAACCCCACTCCACCTCCCCACTTCCTTACCTGCCCAGCAATTGAACTGTTTGGGACCTTGGCTGTTTCACTTGAGAAGGCCTCATGAGGTTGGCCCCCCAGAGCTGTTAAGATCCTTAGGTTTAACCTTTCTTTCCCTTTTTAGGGGTGTGTCATGGAGAATGGAAACAACCCATTTACCCACTGAGAAAGAATTGAGAATAATCTTAGTTTATGATTTCTGGTTTCAGTAGTGCCCCTGTTCTCAAATAAATATAAAACTGATCTGATCTTTGCTTAGAGAAAGATAGGGTAAACTCTTATAGGGTTGTTTTTTGGATAGAGTCATCTTTTTTAATACTTAGGATAAGTGAATTTTTAAAAAAATATGTTTTCTAGAAAAGGGTCTACTGAGATTATTTGAAGACCTTAAAAATAGTTAGACAAAGAATGAAAAGATGTGGCATTCATTCAGCCAACAAATAGTTATGAGTGTCCACCACAGGCTAACGACTCTTCCAAGTGCTTAGGCACCTGCAGGGAACGGAATTAGCCCAAATCCCTGCCCTCTTGGAGCTGACCTTCTTGAAGGGAGCGGGGAGGGCAGATAATACCAAATAACTATGGAAATGATGTAGTATGGGGGAGGATGCAGGTGTTATGGAGAAAAAATAATTAGGGAAGAAGGGGGGGTATTACATTGTCAAATTCTTTTTTTTTTTTTTTTAAGATTTTACTTATTTATTTGACAGGCAGAGATGACAAGTAGGCAGAGAGGCAGGCAGAGAGAGAGGAGAAAGCAGGCTCCCTGCTGAGCAGAGAGCCGGATGCGGGACTCGATCCCAGGACCCTGAGATCATGACCTGAGCCGAAGGCAGAGGCTTTAACCCACTGAGCCACCCAGGAGCCCCACATTGTCAAATTCTTAATGCAAGAGAGATGTGATTATGAGCTAGGCATGTGAGACAAGTTATTTAAGGCCACTTTTCATAATCTGGATTGCATCTGAAGCCTTCTTTTTTTTCTTGAGATAACAAAAATGTCACTGTATGGAGGTCCCCTCTTCTTTGAATCTATCCACAGGAAAATATCTGGTATTTGTGGCAAGTCAAGTTAGGATGGTATAGCATTAAAATATCAGCAGACTTCCTCGATAAGAAGAACCCAGGTATGGCAAAGCCTACAAAAACAGAATCGCTGTTTTTACTTTCCTTACAAAGAAGGTGACCTTAGTGGTGAGAAAATTTCACCCCAAATTATTTCCGTGCCTGAATGAAGTGGGTACAAATAATAAATCTGGCATTGACTTCACGGAGGGATCCAGCAGGATGACAATCCCCCCTGAACTGTAGATATAATACAGTCTTTCTGATAGGAAGGAAAAAATCCAAATGGACCGGGAGCATTCATTTTAACTTTAAAGTTAATCGAAAAGTATCCTTGGTGTAAAAGAAAAGAAAGGCTCTATAGATCCGGTTGACTTTGCCTTGGGGTAAACAGATCAATTCTACAGGGTGGAAAGTATTCTGTAGAAGAGTTGGTATACTGCAGATTAATTTCACTAAGTTAACCATCCGTGAATAATGCTATCCAGTGATTTTAAGTGAGTCATCTGCATGACAAGTAGAGGATATTTAATGCTAACTGGTTTTATTAGCCTACAGGAATTGGGCAACCCTTACAAAGAGAGCACAATCACATTTCACACTCTCTTCCATTTGGAGGTGACTGAGAGCTCTGAGCAGGAATCACAGCCTTCTCTTCCAACTCCCTCCTGTTTCTGGGGGCAGCGCTCTGCCTTCTGATTGCTGCTTGGAAGCAATACCCACACTGCCATTTATTTGCTTTCATATTCAAACAAAACAAGACCAATAAACACACACAATGGAAGTGAGAATAATGCACTAGTGACACAGGAAGATTGTACCATTGTTTATGGAATGAGATTTTGCCCTCTCGTTTTACCCTTTGGGTTGGATATAAGATACTCTTGAAGTTTTATTTTTGTGCAGGCAATTAGAATATTGTTATGGCAGCAAGGAAACTGCCAGTTGAAAGGAAGTGTCACCCTACACCATGTTTAATGTGAAATGCTTGTCTGCATAATGGAAGGTCTTGCCAAGAGGTGACTCCAGGGAGATTGGTTTTTGAAGTCCTATAAAGCTGGAGGCAGAAACCTTAATCAGGGCACATAGGCCTTGACTCTGCTTTCTTTCCTCGGCGAGGATATGGCCTCCCTAGAGATGAGTTTGCTGCAAGAATCAAGAGATCATAGTGTTTGTAAATATTCCTTGCTGAGCAGAAGCACATACAGACCTGAAGCATAACTGTCTTCCTAATACCATTTAAGTCTGCATATATAGAGCCAGCGCATAGCAAGAATTGGACTTCTCTCTCAAATCTGGCATAGCTCTACCCCAGAGGAGAATATGAGCAACTATTGGGTATCCTGGGAGTGAGAAAAACTCTCAATGATATGATGCATCTAATGCTGAACGGTGGACCCACACCCATTCAGTTCTGTGTCTTTTGGAATATGGAGAAGGCATGCGTATAGGCTGCTTTCCCAAACTCTCACTGCTGAAATACCACGATTACAGTGGTCTTCACATGTATTTTTAATGCTATAATATTCATTCATACACCATCTCATTTTTTTATATTTCCCTTAAAATGACAAAAATTCACTTGCGCGTAATATAAAATGCTGCAAAAAATTTAAAAATGCAATGCTGTGATATGTATAAATAAATAAAGGATAGCCTGTTTTGTAGACTGCCTCCAAATCCAAGAGCTTTTATCAAAACATTCAACAGAAATTGTACACATTTCGTCCTAAGCCAAAATAACAAAAATGTAAAAATAAAATGTTGAGCCAAATTCTCTTACCTAAACTACTTGCTTATTCTGAAGGAGGCATGTCTGGATTGGCATTAGCTCCTTAAGCTACTAAAGAAACAACTGACTGAGTTATATGAAATTAATGACATGCGTATGAAATTCACCACTTATCAGATGTACAATGTGCAAGGTATACTCTAGGGCTTCTTAGCCTAGGCATTATTAACATTGGGCTGGATACTTCTTTGCTGTAGGGTACTGTGCTGGGCACAGAAGGAGGTTCAATAGCATCCCTGACTTCTGTCCACTAGATGCCAACAGCGCCCCCCTACCTGTTAGTTGGGACAAATATGTCTCTAGACATCGCAAAAATGCTCTTGGGGTGCAGAGTCACCCACTGGTATGTACTATAGTGGATAAAAATAATTACAGTATAAGACAGAGGTTCTGAATGGTGCAGACCACAGCTTTGAGACTTGTGAAGGGGATAGGAGGTAGTTTCCAATGGGGAAGGTTGGGGAGGCTATACGAAGAGGTGAGATTTGACGGGCTCTTGAAGTTTGTATAGGATTTTGATTAAACTGTGGCTTGGTTGTTGGTTTACCTTTAATGGTATCTTTTCCAACTGGTATTTATATTTGAAATGTACCCTATTAGTTTCAAAGCTGTTTAAATTTCTAAATATGCCAAAATTATAATTTGTGCATGAATTAAAACTTCAGAGATTTTAAGTAATTTTCATTTTCTTTTTAAAACTAAGACTGAATTATTTCTGAACTTAATAATGTGGCTTTTTTGGAATTGGAGCATCTGGGGGTAATTGGATTGTGTATAAACGTGCTGTTCTCCATGTATAAATGCCACCCAGAAAAGCCACTTGGCATTACTTTACTGAAAAGGAAGTAATATAAATGGCCTTGTATCAATAATGTTACCTTTTGGGAGGACCTCCTCCCAAGTCCTCCTACCAAAAAAAAAGCAAAATGCATGTCAAGTTCTTTAGACTTTTTATCCTGTATCCAATGCATCTTGTCCAAATCAAAATTGTGCTCAGTTGGCTTTCAAATATTTGTTGAATCTTCAATGTAGCTTTAACTTTGAAGGCATCACCTTTCTCAAAGGAAATGACTTGCTGAAAATTGTGTCATGTTTGAAAAGCAGATGTTATTGCATTCTGGTGTATTGAAATGCCATTCTTTTCCTGGTAGCATGCCTCATTAAGTCTGATTGAACAGTAATCAGCCATGCACTTAACCAAGTGTGTGAGATTAATCCTAAATCTGTGTTAACCAAAATTTGTAGCTCTGAGTTATCCAAAACAGAAGTCTTCTGGGATGGCTTGCTCTCAAATGAATTATTATTCTCTTCCAGGTATAATAATTGTGTCACTATTAACATCACTGCATAACAAATTAAATTTTAGGATTATGGAGGAAGATGTGTTTAGATAGAAGTGTTACTATCCATGTACCACAAATCATATCATACCATGAATTAGATTACTTCATAAATTAAAGACCTCTCAATAGCTTGATGCATTTAACCAATGTAAATTTATGAATTGCAAATATTCAGTATGGCAAAATGTTCATATTATAAGAGATACGTTGTACAGGACTCGGTCTCTAAGTTCTCAGAAAGTGTTTGAAATAAGCTCTTTGTGTTTGTAGCTGTCCCGAAGTATGATGTATAGAAGACTTTCCCAATTGTGAATTTTGCTTCAATGATTTTTCTCACTTTCATTCTGGACTTCTGTTATTAATTATTAACAGAAATTCTCTTGAAATTATCTTTCAAGGGGAATTCTATGAATAGGACAGTAAATGCTCTGTCTCTATCTGATCAGTTATACTGGAAGGCAAGGTAGTATCCCTAATATTTTTTAGGATCCCTTCTGTTGCTATAATCAGTCCCGAAGTCATATAGCAAAAATTGCTTGTTTCAGAGAACCTATGCTAACGCTAACATCACTATAATAAGATGAGAGATTCAGTTTATGGCTTTAGTTAGAGCTTAAGGGGAGGGAATTTTGGCTATAAATTAAATGGAAGGTGATAGAACGTTTGGAATGGAAACACCTGTTTTAAATACCATTTTTAATGGGGGAGGAGTGCCAGATGTTCTGTGGGCTCCTTCTTTTTTGCTGCATCTTATTTTTTCTTTGTCGTTAGCAAAAGTATGAAATAAATTAAAACTCTTTCACATCTACACAACAGAAATAAAAAGAGAACAAATAACATGACTGCTAGATAAAGCGGCACCTAAAATAATTGCCATAAGTGACTTGGAGATTTATTGTGAATTAGATTGCAGGAAAGTGCGTGATGAATGTGGCATCTGTCATTTTAAAACAATCTAGTAATTTATTTTAAAATGGATCTTTGTGCGCTCCTTAGATTGACAGGTCTTTAAATTTTGATGATAATTTTATCACTACCACCCCCAAGCCCCAGTATTTTATGTGCCGTTTGCTTTGGGATTTTCCTTGAATTAAAAATTGAACAATCTTATTGCAGTGCAGAGAGGATTTCATTACTTTCAGAGGTGACCTTCCAGATTCTATTAGGACAAGAAAATAGCCTTTAACAGTGTCACTCAAAACCTATCTTTCCATACCAGCTTCACTTCATTCTATAGCACCTTCAAATATTCCAGAAAGTCTTTCTTTGACACTTCTCCTTCCCTCTGCCCTTCCTACCTGGAGTCAGTAATAGATAGGTGTTAAGATTGTTTGGAAGTTTTCTTTATCATTTTTGTATGATTCTGCCACTTGCATTTTTGTTGCCTCAACCCCTCAGGTTGAAAATTAGTATCCTATTTCTTTGAATTGAATTATTCTATTTCTTTGTAACTCCCAAGAGAGTGGCATTCAGATCCCTGTACCTAATGGGCATGTGATATTATTCTGGTTCTTTCTGATGAAATATCCCATTATTCCTTTAAAGACTGTTTTGATTTATCATGCTGATTTATTTTTTTGCTGTTCATAAGAACTACAAATATTAATCAACTATTCTCAGCTTTCCTGTTGAAGATGCAGTCGTGCTGAAGGAAGCAGAACTTCTATTCATTTATACAAGTCATAATACTACTTTTTATTTTAAAGTGATATGAAAAATATGTATCCAACCCAACATTCTCAGCTCAGCCCAATTTACTTCATTTTTTTTAATTGCTTCAATAGAATTTCTAATCTCATAAACTTTCTGAGGCAACGTTCTTGACAATGGTATTGGATTTCATCTGCTCCAGGATTCCTTAATCCAGCTTTTTTTAAAGATTTTATTTATTTATTTGACAGAAAGAGTAAGCACAAGCAGGGGGTGGGGTGGCTGGCAGGCAGGAGAAGGAGGCTCCCCTCTGAGCAAGGAGCCCTGTGCAGGGACTTGATTCCAGGATCCTGGGATCATGACCTGAGCCAAAAGCAGATGCTTAACTGACTGAGCAACCTAGGCGTCCCAATCCAGTTTTTTTAACCTCAATAAATCTATTTGCAACCACCTCCTACTATGCTCGAAACTACTTAAATACTGTTTTCTATAACTTCCATTTAAAATTAAGCAAGACCATGAAAATAAAATGTACTAAAAATATAATAGCAGTTAATAGGTAGTTTCTGCTCTCAGGAGGGATTCTGTAACCAATGGAATATGAGAAATTTGAAAAAGCATCATGGAAAATAACTATACTAGAAAATGGAGAGGAAAAGGTATACAAAATGAGTTGAAGAAAAGAGGTCTATTATCTGAAAAAAAGCAAGAAGCCACACTGACTTGGTGACTGTTTTCAGTTATATAAAGAATAATGACCAGTGTTTCCCCATGAGTATACAGATAGACTTTAAAAAAAAAAAAAAGGAAATAAGCTTTAGATGGCAAAGATTAAGGTTAGATTGGATGAAAATATTCCCCCAAATGAAGGCTGTTGTGTGTTAGAATGATTTATTTATAAGGACTGTGGAATTGTTTCATTAGGAAGTCATAAGAATGAGGAAGACATCTAAGTGTCTGAAATGATGGGGACTAAATGATATTTTAAAGAGCCTCCTATTTTAATGGTTTTTAAGATTCCCTTCCATTTATTATTTAGTTTCTTTATTAACTTCCCTGATTCTATCAGATTTATCATCATCTCATGATTAAAGCTTTTTTAAACCTTCATTACAAAGGAAGGGAGAACATTTCCATGTTCAGATATTTTATTGGAATACTTATTTTTGTTCCATTTTCTTCTTCTGTTGTTTTTCTTCTTTTATTGTTGTCACTCCAAGGCAAATCCCAGCTCCAAAATAAAGAAATAATCAGGATTGACACAAGAACTCCTCTAGCCTGTATCAACATAGGGTCAACATTTAAGAATGTTTATATATGGTAAAGGATGACTATAGCTGAAATCCAGCAGAGATCATCTTGCTCTGGGTCTTCATGAACAGGCAGAATTGATGTGTTGATTTCAAAACAAACCAAATGAGTTGTATTTTAAAAGTGAGGTTTTTGGAGTGGAAATTTTCTGGATTAGATGCTGTTTTTCAACCTGTGTGTTTGTATGTGTGTTGTGAAAATTTTTTAATTCTTATCAATTTGGGACAAGAGTGGTTTTCCTTAAATTTATAAAACGGAATAGTTATCAAGAAATGAAGCTTGTAAGAAGATGGATCAGAAATTGACATTTCTTTTTTTTTTAGATTTTATTTATTTATTTGGTAGACAGAGATCACAAGTAGACAGAGAGGCAGGCAGAGAGGAAGGGAAGCAGGCTCCCTGCTGAGCAGAGAGTCCGATGCGGGGCTTGATCCCAGGACCCTGGGATCATGACCTGAGCCGAAGGCAGGGGCTTTAACCCACTGAGCCACCCAGGTGCCCCAGAAATTGACATTTCTATATCACAGAACTACACACTCCAGGTCAGAATTAATGGGACTTAGTATAAATGACCACTTGTATTAAGCATTATCTTTAGAAACTTAGAGAATAGGGGCTCGGGTCATGATCTTGGGATCCTGGGATCGAGCCACACATCGGGCTCTCTGTTCAGCGGGGAGCCTGCCTCCCCCTCTCTCTCTGCCTCCCTCTCTGCCTACTTGTGATCTCTCTCTGTCAAATAAATAAATAAAATCTTTTTAAAAAAAAGAAAGAAACTTAGAGAATCAAATCAAGACAATATTAACATCATGGAGATATGTAGAAGCTTTCAGAGGAATCACACACACACACACACACACCAACTACCATACATAAACAAATTGTTTCAGGACTATAGAAAGGAACTTGAGGTCACAAGTTTCCACTTAAATGTTGGCTATTGAGTTGAGTCAAGAATACATCAGATCCTCTTGCCCACACTGAGGTGGTTTGGTGTTTTGTTGGGGGTTTTCCGGTATTTGTTTGTTTTAACATAGAATATGTTCAGTATAAGGTGTTTCCATACCTCTGAATCTTGTGAAGAGGCTCTAGCGTTACGGAGAATTCTTAAGCACCATGGACAGCTACAGCTTTCTTCCTGCAGCTCTGTAGTTTCCTAACACTGAAGGACCAATGAAGAACATATTCAGGGCTCATAATCCACATGTTTACTGTGAAATTTCACCCTTGCATTTTCAGACAAGGCAATCTCAGATGAGCACTTCCATTTTCAAAAGGTCCCTTCCCTTTATGTTGAACAGTTTGTGTACTGTCTTCTACAAGTTCTTTTATAGTGTCTGCTAAATTATTATAGATTCTCAGGAAAAGTCAAATTGATGTCCCCAAAATTAAACTCAGCCTCCTTCAGTTTTGTTTGGCACACAAGGTAGGAAATAGCAAGGCAAGGATTATTAAGATACAATATAGCAAGACAAGAATTGCTGCTGTTGGTTGGTCTCAAAACTAGCAACATAACATCTACAGGTCTGTCTTCAGCCTACTTCATTCATTTGTGTTACCTCCCTGGCCCCTGTAGGAATTTTATTTTGTGAACCATATGATAGCTCTCCAATAGAATTTTGAAAGACTTTAGAGTTGTCTCAAATAAAGACAAAGACCCTAAAAGATTGCATGGCT
This sequence comes from Taxidea taxus jeffersonii, assembly GCA_003697995.1. Classification (NCBI taxonomy): domain Eukaryota; kingdom Metazoa; phylum Chordata; class Mammalia; order Carnivora; family Mustelidae; genus Taxidea; species Taxidea taxus. The sequence continues at coordinate 75,919 of ML110866.1, forward strand.
TGCTTAAAGTCACATAACATTCTGCATGTTATATATATTGCTAAACTTTATTTCCACGTGTGATGAACTCTATGATGTACATTAATGAAAACCCAGAGAGGGAATAATCCAGAAGGGTAGGTAATAACATGAAACAAAACATTCTGAGTCATTGAGATGAAGTTCCATGACATTTGTTTAGGTTTGAAATCCATTTTACTTGGTCAGTGAACTTGCTCACTTCTTGTAAAAACTGAAGATTTTACTTAATCAAAAATGAAACTTTTCATAAATTCCTAAATTCAGCCTAGGCTAATTCCTGTCTTTCTCTGCTCCGCTTTCCACTTTCTGGACCCTTTCTCTTCTGCCATTAGTTGGAGGTGGGGGGGTTAAATGCAAATCCTCCAGTAGTTGGATTCTCCTCATTTCTTAGTATCATCTCTTACCCTGTACAACAACAGTCTTAGAACCAAGATGGTGAAGACGTCTTGAGAGCACTAAGCATCATCTAAGAGCATTGTTAAGAACTCAGATAAAACAACAACAACAAAAAACTTACATAGAATAGTCTAGGTCAGATATGAAACAGAATAATACTGCTTATAGAGATTAGAACTGGATAACTAATCATCTACCAGGTTTTAAGATGGTTGCCATGCTTCTTTCCCCACTAATTTATTGACAAGAGTGTTGTAATAGGACCCTTGAGGAATAGTGAGATTTTTCCTGACCCAAAGCACGATGCTGCTAATCAAGGAAAAGAATATCTTGTGACTGTGAGCACCAGGATGAGAAACTATGCCTCAGAAAATGTCAAATAATAAAGTCTTAGCAGTACATGCCCAGAAGGAAGATTCATCAGGAATCCTGGCATTTGGGATATTATATGAAGTGGAGGTGGAAGGGAGCTGGTGAGACTCACTTTGCAGAGGACTTACTGCTTTCTGCCAATATTCTGTTTGACAGCTTGTTGCAGATGGGTTCCTCTTTATCATACAAGTGAAATGTGTCAAGGGAAATGTGTCCCACTTTTCTCAGACCAGATCTAAAATTTCAAAAGGCAAGACTCCGGTATAAATTCAGAGAGAGTCATGAGGGAAATAAGTTGACACCAGACTTTAAAGTTCCAAAAGTTGAAGAGGAGTGAAAATGGGTCATCTTTTAATGAGATATTAGAAAGGCATTCCCACAGTGGGAAGTAATTGATTTGAGTATTTGAACATGCATGAGATTCATCTCCTATTCATAGTGTTCAGTGTCCATGATATGGTGATCATAAGCCTGGTTATCAAGAAGGGCCAGAGATACCAGTGTAAGTAGCCCAGTGATGCTATCACAGTACTAAGTCACCCAGTTGTCATCACTCTCTTCATACATCCCAATTGTAACATATGCGTGTGTTGTCTTTCTGTAAAATTTTGAATTTTCAGGCAGTTGAGGCATCAGAATACTAATTATTAGACCCTTTTATGTGAAAGCCCAATTCAGTATAATCATTGCAAGAAGCTTCAAATAGTTTTAGTCCTAGAAAAAGAGGAGATGCTGTAGAGAACAACTAAGAAATAAATTAAAAGCCAGGTAAAGAATCCAGAATCTCAAGCAATGTATTGGGCCCAGATCAGGTGAAGTAGATATTATGTAACTTTATTGTTTATCAGTTTGCTTTCAAATTTAAATAGATTTAAATAGACTTCCATTTTTCCAGGATCCTAAAAAAAATCAAGTAGATTATTGTTATTGTTGTTGTTGTTGTTGTTTTAATATTCTTAATGACCTCTGAGGCAAATATTTTGGTAGCATCTTTTTTTTTTAAGATATTTATTTATATTTTTATTTGTTTGTTTGTTTGTTTGACAGACAGAGATCACAAGTAGGCAGAGAGGCAGACAGAGAGAGAGGAAGGGAAGCAGCCTCCCTGCTGAGCAGAGAGCCCGATGCGGGGCTCGATCCCAGGACCCTGGAATCATGACCTGAGCCGATGAGCCACCCAGGCGCCCTGGTAGCATCTTTTTATTAAGTGCATTCATCCTCATGCTTTGAAAAGTAGAAATCTATATATTGTGTATATGGCAATTCTTGGTTAATCAAAGAGGTAAGTTGACCTAGCAGTTTGGTTGGTTCTACTACCATTTCCAAATACACTGGAGTGTACTGGGCTATTTATGAGGCACCTTTCTCCCATGGAGCCTTAGTGTAGGTCTCTTTCTGATCTAACATTCCTTTTTTTTTTTTTTTTCTGAAAATGAGAACCAGTGAGTCAGCATGGTATGTTCAAGGTTGCAGAGAAATAGATGGCAAAGCTTAGAGCCCTTTGGCCTGTTTCCGGGGTGCTATTCATTAGCTCTTACCTTCTAATTCTGCCTCTACATTTTGTCAAATGATGTGAGTGTACCTGGTGTCTCCGGAAAAGCTCTCACTGTTTCAGGCAAAGTGAACTGCAGTAGCTCATCCATTATGCAGAACTCAGATGTCTGATTACAAACAACTTCGAGCATCTGGAATAGCGCCAAACCAGGTTTGATGAGAGAGAGAGGAAGTGCTGGGGACAGATAAATGTGTGCTTGAAAGGACTCTTTGTCCAGATGTTGAGCAGACAAAAGTAACAATGGTAACCAAGAAGACTTAGAAACCTAGAGATTCTATGGTACCATGGACTGACCAGACTGAAAGCATGAACACACAAGTGTGAAGACATGACTGAAGCAAAAGAAAGAAGCTAAGAGAAGCAGAGAATAGATGACAGACAACAGAGGGGTAGGAAAAGGAAGAGGCTGTTTGGATGAGAGGGGTGATGGTGACTGTAAGATGTACTGTGAGAAAAGATCAACTCCAGAGGGCCAGCAGAAGCACTTATCAAAAAAATTATTCTAGAGGCACCCGGGTGGCGCAGTGGGTTAAACCTCTGCCTTCGGCTCAGGTCATGATCCCAGGGTCCTGGGATCGAGCCCCAAGTTGGGCTCTCTGTTCAGCGAGGAGCCTGCTTCCCTTCCTCTCTCTCTGGCTGCCTCTCTGCCTACTTGTGATCTCTGTCTGTCAAATAAATAAATAAAATCTTTAAAAAAATTAATCTAGATCTCAGCAATCCCACAATACCTGATTGGTCCCCAAACAACGATCAGACATCAGTCCTAGGATAACACTGCTGTCTATGATAGGAAGGGTCATAGATCAGATAAGGATAAATCAGATCACACAGGGGTGTCACAGCATGTCAAGTTTATTGAAAGCCTTCAGACATGTCAGACATGTTCAATAGTGACTAATGACCATGAGGCCAGAGACCTTGTTCTGTCACTGGGACTCACACATTTCTGGTCATATAGTACCTCCTTAGGATGTATGCCAAATGAAATAATGAATAAGCCATCATCATTGTGATTTGGTAGAGTCCTTGGCTGTAGAATAATGGAAACATGCAGTTGAAATTGGGAGTGAGCATGTTGTAGACCATACTCTAGAATACGGACTGGGAAAGACAAAGGGAAATGAAAATAGGAAATGGAACCCAAGGGTACTTGAAATGAGCAAGCCTGGGAAACCTAGCCTGGACTGCTACTCATTTTTTCTCTGTTGTATAACCTGGTTAGAAAGAGACACTCTTCATAAGCTTTCTGATTTTATGTTGTACATTCTGTTGATGTGTAAGCTGCTATGCTTGGCTGAATGGAAGTACCTCTTCTATTTGAGTATTTCTCAGTGAAAAGAGAAAATACTTCCTTTTCCCTCCCCCCCCCACAATGACTTGCAACTCAAAACAATGTGAAAAGACATATTTTAAAGAACAACTTAGAAAAACAACAGATTCTCAGTTGGCTAAGGCACTGGGTATTTTCTGCTAGGTACTTTGGTTTAGCTTTTATAAATAGCCGCCATATAATGCAACTATATAAGAATTGTCAGTGGCTTATTCCTTTCATATAACTCATTTGTAAATAGTCCCCCCCACACACACACACATAGTAGTGTGCCTTGGTCACATTGGCCAGATTTGCTGTGGTCTGTGCCTGATTTTAAACATATTGAGGACTGGTTGGGCAAAACCACAGGGACTAGTCTTAAAGACTTCTAGAAAATAAAAGCTTTGCCTTGTGGGGAAAAAAAGTCTTTAAAACAGAGCTTTCAGGAGTCTAGGCGCTGATTCCAGAGGACAGGCTAATGTGTAGAGGGATGAAGAATGCTTCCCAAGAGGTTCCATCATTTTTTAGTACCTTCAGGGAAAGATGATTCCAAGTCTGAGTCTTACTTGAGGATACTTCAGGTAGCTCCAGCTGGGCAATTATGGCTCTAACCTTGAAGAGAAAGGATTACGATCTTCGATCATTTTCTTGCCTGCCCATGTAGCAACTGGTATATTATTTAGAAAGAAAATATGAGAAACATTTGATATGTTCTACAAATACTACACAAAACAGCCAAACTTATTGTCCACTGAATGCATTTTGTAGGCATCTAGAATCCTTTTCAAAGTCAAACATTGGGGAATGCTTCAAGAAACACAGTCTGGTGTTAAATCTCCGAATGTGTTCATTTTCTGCTGATGCTAACGGAATTAGAGAAAATGTGGGCACTTTATGAGGCGTTCTCCCCCTACTTCTTCTCACATACATTCGTGGGCTAATAGTGAGGAATCCTCCTCCTCCACACAAGGGAAATAGCTGAGTGATGTGAGTTACCAACAGGGCTGACTGAAGAGATCTCAAACATGCTTTTACAAGGTTACTGAGAAGCTAATAAGACTCTATAAAAAAGAACACAGAAGTGTGTGTGTGTGTGTGTGTGTGTGTGTGTTATGATCAAGAGAACCCCAGAAAGGAAAGGCTATTTTCAGTCCAGGATTCAGCAATCCCTTTTGGAAAAGGCAGGCTTTTATATTTATGTTGTCATCATGGTTCTGGACATGCTGCACTTCACCTGTGAGAGAAGTAAGTCCCAGGACTCCTCTTGGGTCCTAACCTGAGACCTGAATCCACCCTTGCTTAATGCTTATGTGCAGTTTCACAAAAGAGCTCGTGTTCATAAGGATGAGCATAGGTCATTAACATTCGTGTGCACGCACACACACACGTGCATACACGCATGCGTGCACACACACACACACACACAGTTACAGATATTCTATTTTAAAAGAGGGAAGTATTGTGGCATTGTGTGTTTCAGAAAGATTTTAATTAGTGAAAACTTGGAAAATATGAAAGAATTGCTTAATTGTTTAAAGTTCTACTTAATGTATTCCGAAGTTATTTCCTAGAGTTTCTCAGGAGATGGAGTGTTAGGGAACTACATTTAATACCTGGATAGAATCAAGTCCTGTGAGAGTATTCTGATGCTTCCTATGGATCTACCAGGGGTCAGGAGATATATATATATATATATATTTAGATTTTATTTATTTATTTATTTGACAGAGAGAGATCACAAGTAGGCAGAGAGGCAGGCAGAGAGAGAGAGGGAAGCAGGCTCCCTGCTGAGCAGAGAGCCTGATGTGGGGCTCAATCCCAGGACCCTGAGACCATGACCTGAGCCGAAGGCAGAGGCTTAACCCACTGAGCCACGCAGGCACTCTAGGAGAAATCTTTACCTCCCTCAGAATGTGCAATTTCTTTGGTACTTGTAATTTCTCTTGAATACTTGTACTTTCCAGAAGAAAGTCAGCATCTTAGAAATCAGTCTAATATGTCTCAAGGAATTCAGAAAGAATGTAACAAATTTGCCAAAAAAAAAAACATTCAATCTTACAATTAAGTAAGGACTTCAGTACATGAATAGACTTACTAGGGCTGGAGACTGGGTAATACCCACTGATTGATAGGCCTAGCATCACAGTAATGCTAATAAAAACCTCTCGGAAGCATATTTTCAACTTATAGGTCTTTAATCAGGTACTTTTGTAATTTTGAGAATGCTTTTTGCTCAATGGCAAGTACATATCGATGTTTATAATGGGTGAGAACTTAGTTTCTCGATATGAAATGACTAATTTTAGGTCTCAAAAGCCCATACTACCCATAAATGTGGTTGAAAAATACATTTAGAATGTTTTATTTCTGCATTTAATGAATCCTTTTAGAGTAGGTGAGTAAAAGTGTGCCCATTATTAGAAAATTTCCTAAAACCTGTCAATTGTTTTATGTAACCATCAATATAGATTTCAGTAGCTACACAGAATTGAAGGCTTCCCATTGGTGGCATGTCTCCATCTCCCTAAAATGAGAACTTTTTTTTTCCTTCCAATTATTTAAGGGGAACACTCCTTCCTTCCTTCTTTCAACATATTTTTGTAAAACATCTACCATTATCTGGGTTCTAGGTGTTAGGGGTACAGTAGTGTACAAAACATTGAAGACAGACAATAAAGAACTATCTGGTATAACATTAGCTGATGATAAATACTATGAGGAAAGATAAAACAGAAAAAGGGGACAGAGAGAGAGGGGGTTTCTGTTTTGGCCTGGGTTTTAAAAAAGGTTCCCTAGAGGTAACATTTGAGTACAGAGCTCAATTAAGTGAGGGAGTGAATCATGCAGCTATCTAGGACAGTGATTCCTAACTGGGGGCGATTCCTAACTGCTCATAGGACATTTGGCATCTGCAGATGTTTTTGCTTGTCACAACTTGGTCTGGGGGTGGGAAGGTGCTGTTGGCGTCTGGAGATGAGAGGCCAGAGATGCTGTTAAACATCCTACAATACATGGGACAGCCCCCATAACAAAGAATTATTCAGCTTAAAATACTCATAGCACTGAAGTTCAGAAACCCTCACCTAGGACAAGAACATTCCAGGCTAAATTAATACACAACAGGACCCAAGATGGCAACTTGTTTGGCACATTTGAGGAAAACCAGGGGGGTTGTGTGGCTGGAACTCAGTGACAAAGCATGTTATCCAGGAAAAGAATTTGAAAGATAGCTCACAGCCAGGTCCCATGGGGTAACAGTCAAGACTTCTCTTTCTGTGTTCTCTGCCCCTGCATCCTATTCTACTCAACTCCTATTCCACAACTCTCCTAGGAGAAGCAGCCAGCTTTGCTAGCAGATGTCCTAGGAAGCTGACTCTGAGTTTTTGTGAAAGAAAAAGGTTTCACCTACTTGTTTACCTAAGGAGTGAGTTCTCCTCAGCTATGTTGTCCAGCAGAGGGGAATCTTCAATTTGGCTCTCCAAGGCTCTGGAAGATCAGTCCATTGAAGTTCTAGAATGGAGCTTTCCAATACAGTAGTATCTAGTCGCATGTGGCTATTTGAATTTAAATTAGTAGAAATAAAATAAAATTTAATTCAGTTCCTCAGATGTGCTAGTCACATTACCAGCACTCAACAGCCAAATGTGACTATGGCCACCATATTGGACAGCTCAGATATGGAGCATTAAATCATTGTTATATTGGAGAATACTGTTCTCAAATAATTAAATATTAATAATATAAGAAACCTTTGAATTGAGCACTTATTTTTTGTGTGTGTGAGCTGTAAGGAAACTGGAACAAAGAAGGATTAACTGATATGCCCAAGGTAACTGTGTCAGTTAATGTTTGCCCCATTAAAAAACCACCCCAAAACTTAGCATCTTAAAGCAGAAATCATTTATTTCGTTTATAGCTCTATGGGTCAGAAGTCTGTTCTAGTCTTGGCATGGCAGTTCCAGTTTGGGCTGGGTTTGCTCGTGACTGCTGTGTCACCTCCTGGGTTGGCTGGGAGTCATTGGTCTAGGCTATCCTCAGCCATGATGCTCACTGTCTGCTCCATGTGTCTGTCATCTCCAGCAGACAACTGTGGTCTGGAGCACATAGTGCTGGTGGCAGGGATCATAAGAACAAGGCCATAGCCCAGGTCTGCAACTCTCACATCATCGCTCCTGCTTCATTTTAATGGCCAAAGCAAATCATCTCATGAGTCCACATTCAAAGGGTGGTGACATTGACTCTTGATGGAAGGAGCTGCAAAGAATTGTGGCCATCTTGAAAAACTTACTACCATCCCACATGTAATAAGTTGAAAGTTGGAATGCAAACCCAAGTCTGGTATGTCTGGTGGTGTTACTTTAAATTCCATAGGGTTGGGGCACCTGGGTGGCTCAGTGGGTTAAAGCCTCTGCCTTCAGCTCAGGTCATGATCCCAGGGTCCTGGGATTGAGCCCCGCATCAGGCTCTCTGCTCAGCAGGGAGCCTGCTTCCCCCTCTCTCTCTGCCTGCCTCTCTGCCTACTTGTGATCTCTGTCTGTCAAATAAATAAATAAAATCTTTAAAAATAAATAAATAAATAAATTCCTCAGGGTTTTCCTGTCCCTTCTCTCAAACCTTCCAAGTCCTGTTCCCTTAGCACTTACATTTTTGACTTCCCATACATCTAGAAAATTAAAAAAAAAAAAAGAAAGAAAAACAAGAGCCTTGGATGCTAACAAATCTGATACTCAGTAATCAATTCATTCTCTCATATTACCTAATATAGGAAAATGGCAGATAATTTTAAGTAAGTAATTAAAGAACAGAACTTATTTTATAAAATATACAGGAAGAATTTTGAAAAACTCTTTCAAAACCTGGATGCAAATGGTAGCCAAAAAGTAATGATCTTAAAGCACCAGCCTAATTTTGGAAATGGAGACACACTGAGGGCAATCAGGAAAAAGAAGCTGGAGCACAGGAGAGTCCCAGAGCCAGGACAGAATAGGAACATCTGGTCAGCTGCTGTGGTGGGTGGAAGAAGATGGTAAAAGATAATGAGCCCAGATAGACAATGCAGGTGTTGAGTAGACGCATTCAACATGGCTACAGTCCATGCTCTCTTGCACTATTTATCCCTTAAAAATCATATTGAACATTCTCCTATGAAAATTTGAACAATGTTTCTTGAAAGTAGGTTGGCAGAAACACTAAAAGACTTTACAATGTTGCTACAGTTTTCTCAGAATTTCCATTCAAGGAGTTTATCTCCACAGGTGCTCAGATATAATCTCAACAAGGAATGTCCATGAATGTTAATCACAACAATGGTTATTAATGTGAAAAATTAGTAGTAATCTAATTGAGTAACAACAAAGCAATCAGTAAATCATTAGGCTAAACATTAAAAATTAACTTCTTAATATATCTTTTTCATTAAACAGCAAAATCTTTAGGCTACAAGGTTAAATGGGATAAAGTGGTCAAATTTGTGTACATAGTTTATTCAAATTTTAAGTAACTATTTTTTATGTTTTATTTTCTATAGCCAAGCATGAGTTGTTTTTACAATCAGAAAAATAGGTTTTTAAAATTTATTTCATATAGCATAAAACATTTGGAAACCATTCACTTCTGAGCAGGGTTAGATTCAAATGCTATTGTCTTTGGGCAAAAGGCCAAAAATCAACAGAGGAGTAAATAAATCCAAAGTAATTCATGAATTTATCTAAATCCTTTCTGCACTACCTGTTAAGGATGATAAGTTGATAAGATGTCTTATTTGCTGAATAGATTTCTATTTAATTTTTTTAAAAAGCAAAAGGTATCTTAAATCAGCCTCTTTCAGAAATTTCTGGGACAGTCGTTTGTCTTATAAATCAAGGACTAGAAGATATCCACCCTTTCTGAGGTGTCACATATTTCAGTCATGAGCATTCCTTAGTCTTCTTAGATTTACCCATGAATGAATCCTATTTTGCATTCAGACTTTTCACTTTCATTGTAACATGTTTTTATTGCTTGAAAAATGCTACATAGTTAAAAACTCCAAACAGTAGGAGAATGGGTATGGTGACTTCCAGTCATCCAGTATGCCTTCCTACCAGGGCTCTGTTCATTTCACTTCTCATAGATTCTTCTATCAGTAGTCTAGGATTATACAAGCATTTTTATATGCATGGACTCCCACCTCTCTTTTTCAACAAATGAGACTGTATTACACACTGTGTTGTCCATTTGGGTTTTTTTTTTTTCTATTTTATTTATTTGGGAGATGATTTCACATTAGCACTATGGATCTCTCATTCTTCCTAAGAGCCATCTGGAAACCTGGTCTATGTCTTGAGCTTTAACTGACCTTAGTCTCCTGGACCACTTCCTATGTTGCTCTTACCCTGACCTTCCCCCAGGCTCTTCATGCTGAAATACCCAGTGACCTCTTGGAAGGGCAACACCCCAGTATCGTTCAGGGGCGTGATAAACCTTCTTTGGCTGTCTCCAGACCTCTTCAGATGGTGAGTAGGTGACTGCCAGGTTTGTGCTTGATTAGCTAGTGCATTTCCCTTAATCTTTTAAAAAATATTTTATTTATTTATTTTAGAGAGAGATAGCAGGATCAGGGTGGAGGGGGCAAAGGGAGAGAGAGAATCCCAAGCAGACTCCCTGCTGAGGGCAGAGCCAACACGCGGGGCTCGATCTCATGACCCTGAGATCATGACCAGAGTTGAAATCAAAATTCTCAATGGTTTACCAACTGAGCCGCCCGGGGGCCCTCCTTCAATTTTTAAAAGTAATGGTCCGTAGGGGATCCTGAAGTCCTTTCAGCGATGGAAACTTTTGAGCGTGGAGCTCCTGGTTCTCTGAGTCTAGTTGTGCATCTTTTCTCCTCACTGTTATTTTCCACATGCCCACACTGCAGCTTCTATTTTGCTTTTCTGCCCACACACCAGAGAGCTTGTTCTCAGCTCTGAGTATTATTCAGTGGCTCTGTTTTCTAACTTTAAAAACTAGTTTCAAGAGCGAAGTATCTTCAAAATCGCACATTGAGATCTCCTATTTCTACTTAGTGTGCTGCATATCATGCACTTCTCTGTCTTGAGTTAGGTGGCATCCTTAAATCCCAGATATTACCCTTATGTTGTACAGGAAATAGCTCTGATTTGAAAGGACAACAAGTCTCAGATAAGCAGGGGTAACTCTCAGTCAGCAGGGGTAACTCTCACTCATAACTTTGTTGAGCCCTTGGGAGTGGATGCCTTTAAGATGTTCTTTAAATGCATATAGCAGTGGCTCTCACATTTTGGGGTCTCAGTCCCTCTTTATACTCTTAAAAATTAGTGAGGACCCCCAAAGAGCTTTTGTTGATTTTCTGTGTTGCTATCTTCAAATATCTTCAAAAGCTATCTTCAAAATTAAATCTGAGAAAACTTGAAAGCTCAAGACAATCTGAGCCCATATAATGTTAGCCATGACAGCAAATGCATCACGACCAACATTTAGCCTTTGGAAAATTCCATTGTATGCTTTGAGAAAATGAGAGTGAAAACAGCAAGCAGTGTCTTAGTATTAATACGGAATAGTTTTGTCAGCACAGCCCCCCTAACAGGAAATGCAGTGACCCTCAAGGATCCCTAGACCTCACTTGGAGAACCACTAGCCTGTTGTATAAACCTGAAACAATTATTTTTTAAGGAGAGCCAAGTATTATGTGACCAGGAAATTCTTTTTCTGTTGCTACTGAGTTAATCTTCCCTTGGCCTGAAGTAGCCAGTAGATCTCTATGGAGAGGGCAGAAAGGAAAAATACAGCATTTATTAAGTATATTCTCTTTGCTTCTTCCATCATCCCCCACTTCCAATTAATCCCCAATCTCACTCCATTTGCAGTCATCCACCTCCACTGACATTGGCCTAGTTCACAGTAGGCTCATCTCTCACCTGCATGAATGCAGCAAACTCCTAGCTGGTCTCCAATTCTCCTGTCTTGCCTCCAGTCCTCTCTGTGGCCAGAACATTCCTCCTAAAGCCCCAGACAGACCATGCTGACCCTTACAATGTTCGTTGCCCTTTGGGTGAAATTGCACTTCCTCTACATGGCTCCCAAAGCCCCTTCACAACTGGGCTCTGCTCACCCCTCTAGTATCACTTACTTTCTTGTCACTGCCCCCACCTTCTACCCTAAATTCATATCCTCACCCTTTTAGTCTGCTGAGCACCTGAACACGTGTGGTCTTTCTCACATTTGAGCCTTGAAATGTGGTATTCCCACTGTCGAAAACTTCCCAGCGTTTCTTGGCTGAGACCTTCTGGTCCAACAGCTCTCCATTAAATGTCACTTCCTCCGGGAAGACTTCCTGACCACCCCCACCCCTGTGGTTGGGTTAGGCACACCTCTAATTTTTTCCCATGATAGATGACCCTCTCCCTGTTGTAGCGGTTGTTACACTGTAATTGTGTCTCCTGGAGTATGTCTCCTGAGTTTGGAAGCATTCTGAGGTAAGGGAGAATGTCTAGGATTATGCACAACTTCTGCCCTCTGAATAATTTCTGACACATGGTGGGTACACAATGCATAGTTCTTGATGATGAATCAGTCAATCAGTCATTTCTTTAAGCATATCCTAATGTCCCATAATAAATGCTTTCCATGCATTTCATTTAGTTCTCTTGACTGAAGTAGAAACTATTTTCTCCAGTTTGTGTAAAGGAATGTGGCCCCTTTACTTTTGTTACCTAAATGTCCCAGCAGCTAGGAAACCATGACGCTGGGTTATAGGTCCTTTTCCTACCACAACATGCTGAAATAAAGAGATGGCCAAATGGCCATCAACTGGTAGAAATGAATGAAGTTTAAGGTAAATTTTCCAAGAGAGAAGGCAGGCAAAGAATCATTCTGACAAAGCGTCTAGGTCCTCCTTCATCTTCCAACCAACACTGTTGGAATCTATCTTCCCAACTGGAACTGAGAATAAAACCATGGGAAATACTTGCTAAGGAAAATTGATCTGTTTCATCATAAAAATACTTTCCCAGTTGGCAGTCTTAAAAATGTCTGTGCTCTTATGGTTTCATAGCCCTGTTTGTTTGGGTTTTTTTTAAGTTGTTACTTGTTTTTTATGTGTCCAAAGAGCCCCAGGGACTACAGTATAGAGGTTACACAGCTTCATTTCACACCTACTGGAAAAATCTTACCTTCTAAGGCTTTCTTCTGACAGTGTCCTGTGACACTGGTGAAATTCCTGTGGGTTGTTTTTCTTCCAGTTCAGCCTGTTGGTTCATGTTTATTTTTCCAGAAAGAGCTGAGTGGGATTCTGAAAACAGAAAAGGAATGAAAAAGAGAGTTTTATTGCTTTTATTTTTTAAAGAGGCGTGTTTGAGACAAACCATAAGAGACTCTTAATCTCACAAAACAAATTGGCGGGGCGGGGAGGGTTATGGACATTGGGAAGGGTATGTGCTATGGTGAGTGCTGTGAAGTGTGTAAACCTGGTGATTCACAGACCTGTACCCCTGGGGCTAATAATACATTATATGTTAATAAAAAATAAAAAATTATAAAAATAAAATAAGGAGAGGCGTGTTTGTAGTAGCGAATACAGATAAGCCAACAAGAAAGAAAACTTGCCTCTCTTGTACTTGTACTTCTGCCACTGTTGAGATTTGGGTGTCTACTCTTCTTATCTGTCTTGCTGTCTCTGTCTCTCTCATCTGTCTGTCTCTTATGTAAAAATTGCACATACCTTGAAAAACTTCCGCCATTTAATTGCAAATCTCTTTCTGTGCCACTGATCGTCTACCTCAGTGTTTCTCAAACAACTCGAATGCACATGTGACTCGCTGGGAGCTTGGTAGAAAAGCAGAACCTCAGAGCCAGCTCTGGACCTGCTGAGTCAGAAACTGCATTTTAAGAAGTGTCAGATGAAGGTGGTGATGTCAGTCCAAGAACCACGTTTCAGTAGCACAAGTGAACACCCTTCGTGAAGACAGCTGTGTCCCCAGTGTCCATGTGTCAAATTTGGTGTAGCTAAGCCCCATCTTCTCAAATGTCAGATTTACTTCCGGTTTCCTTGTCATTGAGGCATACCTTTATAAATACTTGTATACACCCATCATTCTTTCTTTAGGAAAAAGCCCTGTAAGTAGTTTACTGCATCATACATACTGTTAAGGGAAATAATAGATTTGTAAAGAGACCAAAACCATAATGAGGTCCACCTCACAGCGTGGAAGACCAGAATGTAGCCACAGCACTTCCTGTCAGGTCTGCCTTGTCCCCTAGATGCAATGAACCAAGACAGAGCTTTCTGTGATATTTTGGGGAATTGTGATCACGGTGCTGTTTTTATTAAAATGCCTTCCCTTTGTCTTCAGTTCATCTAATTTTATCCTCCCTTTCACATGCCTTTCTCATCTCACTTCCTCCAGAAAGTCTTCCCTCTCAATCCCACTTACAGTGAGCTCACTTGCTAAGTATTTTCACCATTATTCTCTGAGTCACTTATCTGGAAGCACACTTATGTAGTTTCTCTCAACGCCATTTGAATTTGCCACTTGGTGTCCCTCAGCTCTGTAGCTGGCTAATGAAATGCTGGAGGGAATGGATTTTCAGTGTCCTTCCTCCAAGTCCTCTGTGTCCGCTCTCCAGGGGGTTTACTCCACAGAGGGCTTTGGTGCCGAAGGGAGAGCACACCATCTGAAACGAGCAGGCCTCTTTTTGAGGCCTGGCTCTGTATTCACCATCGGTGGAAATCAAGGCACAAGTCACAGAACTTTTGAGCCCCGATTTTGTCATCTGTAAAGTGGGAATAATACCCATGCAACTTACTTAACAATTAACGAGGTGGTTGTGCAAATTAAGACTATAATCCATTAGATCATTTCCCCAAATCTAAATAATTTCCTTACGGAGTGTCAGTTTGGAGTTTATTTGTCTCTGAACTCAAAGATGCAACTCTTTCTTTCACTTCCCCACCCTTCACAAAATAAGAGATGATCTTGCACTCAGGAGCCTTTGCCTGACACCTTATCTAGCAGGCATGAAGCAGTTTTGTTTTCATTGCATTTATTTACTTTCTATTTATGGCAAGCCATGTTGGTTTTGCTAGTTACAGTAGTGATATGAAATTCATTTTTAAATGAGCTTATTTAAGTTTAAAAAAGGCAAGACAGTTTAAAATGGTTGGTAAGTAGTAGAGAGTAACTTATGAAAATATGGCAAAAGATCGTGTTGATGTCATAGAAATGACTGAAGTTTGGGAAACATCTAACTGTAGGAAGCCACCTTCCAACTCTAAGGCAATATTTGGATGTCAGTTTTTATTTTAGCTGTAATAATGGAAACTACTGGAAGATAAGTTCTTTGGGTCGTTCTCCAACAGAGCTATAGATATAATAGATTCTCAATAAAAACTACTCCGGTGTGATTAAAGATAAACCAGAAAGTCAAGTGTTCTGTTATTTGACAAATGACTATCCATTGTTTCAGCTTGCAGAAGTACCCAAAGGACATAGAAAAGCTAGTTTGTTTCTGATTTTTTAAAAAAGTCAGATATAAATGTAGTTAAGGGAGTTAATCAAAGTAACTGGGTTGGCTCAACACATACCAGTTATAGTAAGGACAAGCTGGAGAGTGTGTGAACTTGGCAATCAGACATTTCTTTTCATTATCAAAAATAATAAATATTTGAGGAAGACCAATTGTACAGAGGATATTTTCCTGGGAAAGATTTGACTAAAACCTGCATTCATTGGGAAAAAAAAAAAAAAGATTTACTGTGCTCTGAATTAACATGATTACTGCTACTGTATTAGAACACAAAACAAGTTCACTTAGAATTTCCCAGGTAACGCTGTGACATCTCTCAAAGAAGGGGCGAGTCTAATTAATTCTGTCTCTACCTGAAGAAATGAAATCAGTCAGAGAGAGATTAAGTGATTTGACTAAGATCATGCAGTTATTTTTAGCCAGAATGAAAACTAAGGGATCCTGGCTCTCTAGGTCTTATATTTTCATCATTGATTTCTCTCTGGGGTGGACTTCTGGGAGGCTACATCTTCCTGCTGGTCTAGGGAGAATCAGGTGATTAAATTCAATGGTTCTAGACCTGGATTGTCAGTAGTGGGGTGAAATTAAATTTAGTGGGATTAAAATGAGGACCAGCATGACTGGTTTGAGGAGGACAGACAGAAATTATCTCCTTTGAGGAGAGCAGACAGAAATCTTCAGGGTGAAGTTTGCTGCCCACGTTTGTGATACAAGTAGATCAAATCATGGGCAGCTTAGTTTCATAAGACCTGAAGGAGGCTTCTCAAATTCCCTTTTCTCTGTATAATCAAAACCAATGCACCAGAATACAGTGATTAAAGTCTCAGGCTCTGGAGCTGAACCAGTTTAGTTTCAAATCCTGCTTTGACCAGTGTCCATATTATCTTGGACAAGTTACTTAATGTCTTTGATCTTTAGTTCAGCCATAAGTTGGGAAGAATAATAGTACTTACCCCTTATGCTCACAACAAGGACTTAAGGTGGTTTTATAAAAAAAAAAAAAAAAATCTGGGATCGAGCCCCGCATTGGGCTCTCTGCTCGGCAGGGAGCCTGCTTCCTCCTCTCTCTCTCTGCCTGCCTCTCTGCCTACTTGTGATCTCTGTCAAATAAATAAATAAAAATCTTTCAAAAATCATTTATTAAAAATGTGTTTAGAGCAGTGCCTGCCTGCGATATAGAAAGTACTAAGAAGATTAAAAATATTTCTATTTTTTAAAGATTGTATTTATTTATTTGACAGAGAGAGAGGCATCGAGAAAGGGAACAAAAGCAGGGGTAGTGGAAGGGGGAGAAGCAGGCTCCCCGCTGAGCAGGGAGCCCGATGTAGGGCTCAATCCCAGGACCCCGGGACCATGACCTGAGCTGAAGGCAGATGCTTAACTGACTGAACCACCCAGGTGCCCCAAAGATTAACAATATTTCTAAGAGGAAAAGCATGAGCCAATGTTTTAAACATTTCAGGCCCCTCTGGGGTGGAAGTTATTCTCTTTGTTTCAGATGATGCCAACGCCCTTTGGGTCTCTTATTTGTTTCATTAACAAGTGGTTATCAAAACAGTCCTAAGCACAACGTTTTCCATCGTGTCTTAAAGCCTTTGCTTCATCGGAGACATTCTATTCCTTTACTCTTTCCACCTTGTCATCCTGATGTCACCCCAACTAAAACAGAACTCAGTATCTCTTCCTCAAACTCAGATGCCCTTCTGACTCCCCAGACTTAACATTCTCCCACAATGGCCCTGTTCATCTTTCTTGACTACTTCTTCTGTCTACCATAAGCTTCTGCCTTTGTAATTTTGGCTTCAGTTTGGGTTCCCCTGGAAGCAGACCCCAAGACAAGTCTTGGAATGCAGGTAGTTTACTTGGGAGGTCCAGAAAACACCAAGAGCAGGCAGAATGATAGGACATCTGGGAAGTAAGCAAGGAAGGGAAAACACATAAATATGCTGTGTTATAAAGCCACCACCACTGGGGGTGATCAGAGCTTATTCCCCAGGGGGAAACCGGGTGGCAGTGTACAACACACTGTGGTAGCCCAAATAATGCCCCCCCCCGCCACTAATGGCCATGTCCTATCCCCAGATCCTGTGAATATGTTACCTTATATGGTAGAAGAGACTTTGCATATATGACTGAATTAAGGATCTTGAGAAGATTACCCTAGACCATCCAAGTAGGCCCAAAATAATCTCAAGGCTCCTTATAAGAGGGAGGCACTAGGGTCCAGAGTCAAAAGGAGATTTGAAAGTACTAAGCTGCTGGCTTTGAAGATGGAGGAAGGAGCCAAGAGCCAAAGGATACAGGCAGCATCTAGAAGCTGGAAAGCAAGGAAATAGATTCTCCCTCAGAGTCTACAGAAATAACCCAGCTCTACCAATTCCTTGGTTTTTAGCCCATTTTGGACCTGTTTTGGAGTTCTGACCACCAGAACTATTAGAAAGCAAATTTGTGTTGCTTTGAGCCTCTGAGTTGTGGCCATTTTTTTATAATAGTAGTAGGAAACAAAACACGCCACAGAGTTCTTCTGTTCAGAGGACAAGGGAACTCAGTTGTTTATGTATTAACCCCTGTCATTTATTTGGCTGAGTCTGCTGGGTATGGGAGTGTGAATCCCTCAGCTCTCTGGTAAAGGGGGGAAGACCCTGGCAATCCAAAATCATCCAGAACCCGCTAACATGCCCAGACTCCAGGGAAATGGACAGGACACAAACAGTCCGTCCTAATGCGCCCTTCTTTGGCTCTTGCTGTCTAATCTGCCTCCTGGCTCACCATCCCTTTGGATCAGTCCTTCCAGGAATTCTCCCAGCATCTTACAGAGTAATTTTTCCAGAATAGGGGGGGGGCCATATGTGGGTTGCCCCCTTTCTCAAAAATCTTCAATGCTTCCATAAGGAAAGATTCTTACAAAAGGAAGCCTAGAGGTCAAAAACCAAGTTAGGTCTGGATCCCCTGATACTTTAATCTTAGCCCTTGAACTTTTAAGTTTGGGCATGTAGGAGGCACCAAGGACGTGTCTGGGATCAATTTTGTGCAGCGTTCCAGGCTTGGCGTATAAATCTTTGGAGCCTTGAGATGTGGATCCCTTAGGTCTGCATTCCTTAGAATAGCAATAACACCAGGAGGAAGTGAGAAAATTGATTTGAAAATGCAGAAGGTTAATTAAAGGAAACATTTGAGATGTGCACTTGTCAACTGACACTAGAGAAGCCGAGCCCGAGGAAGTTTGAGCTCTGCACATTTACAGAGTGTCACACGTATATTGAGATAAGCCCCGAATCTAAGGAGACACAACGGGCTGAAATAACTTCCATGCATGAAAGCAGGGACATTCACCCTTCCTGCTCCGTCTGTCCTAATGGGAAGCACTGCAAATTTCGGAGCCTTTGTGTGGCTGACTTCAGGCTTGCGTGACTCCCTTAGACTCTCCACATCCTCACCTTGACTTTCCCAAGCCACGCTGACTCTGTGCTGCTGGTTCGGACCATTAACAGGCAGAGAAGAAGAAGAAGAAAAAAAAAAGAGCCTGTACATTTTTAACATACCAAAAATAAATATGTTGTAAAGTTAGAACAGAAGGTGCTGGATGCTGGAGGGGAATTTGGGGTTTGGTTTTGGTTTAACCTTGTTTCAGAGTAAGGATGGAGCCGTGAAAAGCAGAGTCTAAGAAAGGACGGAAATGAGGCTTCCCTGAGCGTCGAGCAGGTGTTTGGTTCTCACTGACCCCCTGGAGAAGGCACTGACACTCCACTGGGCAAAGGCTGAGGCGAAGGTTTAAGGAGGTTACATAATTTGACAAACTCGATGAAACTGAAAGTCGGTCAGATGGGATTTGCGCCTCAATCTGATTCTAGCATCTGTACTCTCTTGTCTGTCTCTCATGGAAGGTGTAACTTACATCTATATGATGTTTTTCAAAAGCATCTTCTTGGGGCACCTGAGTGGCTCTGTTGGTGAAGCGTCCCACTCTTGATTTCAGCTCAGGTCATGATCTCAAGGTCATGAGATCGAGCCCCGTGTCCGGCTCTGCACTCAGCATGGAGCCTGTTTAAGATTCTCTTTCTCCCTCTGCCCTTCTCCCACATGTGCCCGTATGCTCGCTCTCTCGCTCTCTCTTTGTCTCTCTCTCAAAATAAAAAAGCCATTTTCTTACACTCTCTTTAAATTTCATCTGTGGGCAGATATCAGTTGCCCACATTTAATGGCTGAAATTACGAAACTTCAGAACTCTTTTTCCCAAAGACATCCAACTGGTAAGCAGCAAGACAGGTCTGGGTTGTAAGGCTCGGGTCTCACAGTCTTTTCAGTCCATCGTTGTGTCCAGACCAGAAGGGGCTGAGTCATGGCACCTGAAACCAGTTAGTAGCAGAAGTTCATGTCAGAGAATCAATCTGGTCTGAAAAAAAATAAATAACTGAGACTTAATCGTTTTCTTAATTATTAAATTAATGGGGCCTGCCTACAGAAAATTTGGACAATATAGAAAAAAGGAAGAGAGGGACGCCTGGGTGGCTCAGTTGGTTAAGCAGCTGCCTTCGGCTCAGGTCATGATCCCAGCATCCTGGGATCGAGTCCCACATCGGGCTCCTTGCTCAGCAGGGAGCCTGCTTCTCCCTCTGCCTCTGCCTGCCACTCTGTCTGCCTGTGCTCGTTCGCTCTCTCTCCCTCTCTCTCTGACAAATAAATAAATAAAATCTTTAAAAAAAAAAAAAAAGGGAAGAGAAAAATCATCTGTGATATCACCATGCAGAAATAATCACAAGTATTATCTTGATACATTTCCTTCCAGTGCCTGTAATGTAGATATGCATGCATATTGTTTTTTTTTTAAAGATTATTTATTTATTTGACACAGAGAAAGAGAGATCACTAGTAGGCAGAGGGCAGGCGGGGTGGGGGGGAAGCAGGCTCCCTGCTGAGCAGAGAGCCCGATTAGGGGCTCGATCCCAGGACCCTGAGATCATGACCTGAGCCGAAGGCAGACGCTTAACCCACTGAGCCACCCAGGTGCCCTGCATATCGTATTTTTTTTAAAGTAAGACCATGTTGGGGCACCTGGGTGGCTCAGTGGGTTAAGCCTCTGCCTTTGGCTCAGGTCATGATCCCAGGGTCCTGGGATCGAGCCCCGAATTAGGCTCTCTGCCTCGCAGGGAGCCTGCTTCCTCCTCTCTCTCTCTGCCTGCCTCTCTGCCTGCTTGTGATCTCTGTCTATTAAATAAATAAAAGTCTTTTTAAAAAATAAATAAATAAAGTAAGGCCATGTTGTATACAGTTTAATACCCAGGCTTTCTAATTAACGTTAGATGATGAGTAGAATCCCATGTCCTTAAGTCATCTTAAGTAACTGTCTCACATACCATAATATTGCAAGAACATAACCTTAATTTATTTGAACATTCACTTGCTGTTGAACATAGAAGTCATTCTTGGGGGCGCCTGGGTGGCTCAGTGGGTTAAGCCTCTGCCTTTGGCTCAGGTCATGATCCCAGGGTCCTGGGATCGAGCCCCGAATCCGGCTCTCTCTGCTCAGCAGGGAGCCTGCTTCCTCCTCTCTCTCTGCCTGCCTCTGCCTACTTGTGATCCCTCTCTGTGTGCCAAATAAATAAAATCTTAAAAAAAAAAAAAAGAAGTCATTCTTGGTTGGAAACTGTCACGTGGTTTACAGCTGTTAGATGCTGCAGTTTTGGTATCTACACATAAAAATTTACATCTCCAATAGCAGTGGATGAGAGAGGTGATTTGTCCCTCTTGGGTGTTGTTACTTTTAAACCTTTGCAAGACTGATAGGCGGGAAAAAAAACTCTTCTAATTGGCATTATCAGATGACAGCCAAGCTGAACTTGCTTCTGCCTGTGTATTTTCTCGGGGGTTCTGAAACAAATAGGATTCTGCCGTCCTTAGAGATCCAGCAGTGGATACCAGAACAATCATATGTTAAAATATTCCCAGAACTCCCACATCAAGCCAATGCCTGCGTGAGAACAGGAACACCTCTGGGCAGGAACTGGGTCATATTCATCTTTCTTGTCCCCAGTGCCTGGCTCTGTGCCGGACATCTGCCAGGTTCCCAATTCATTTGTGGAAAGCATTACTAAAGAACTTATGTCCTAATTTTGGTCTTCCGACTTTAAGTGAGTTAGACCACATTTCTGTGCCTCCATATCTCTGACTATAAATGAATGGAAATGGGATAGGATATGCTGTGTGAACTGAAGGCCACAGAAAGGCTGTAGCTTCCATACAAAAGTCTGTGTACAAGCACATGTCACCTGGACAGGGGCCTGTCCCTCTCCTGCAGAGTGTGGAGAAGTCCATATATATTAGAAACCTTAAAGGGGGCTTACAGATCCTGCCCCCTTCTCATGCGATGTACTGTCGCTAGAGCCCATTTCATGTGGTTTCTCTATTCTCAGAGTCTAACACAGTGCATGGCACACAGGATGTATCAGGAACGGAGGCAGGGAAGGAGGGGTCATTCGTGATGGGAGGATGGGGTAATGAGCCATTAGTGCTGGAAAAGATCTTACAGATCTCATTTTAGAGGGCATCTTCTCGGTCACTGTTTTATTTTTGTAAACATGGCTATGCTAACTTCCTCACCTTATAGGCACTTGCTAGAATAAATTTAAATAACTAGCTGGGGAAATGAAATTGCATACTAATCTTCCATATTAAAACACTTTGGGTCCTTTGTGTTTTGCTTTGTTTTGTCGCCGGTCATGGTCTCAGTATGTATTTACTAATCAAGAAGCATAGAGTTTTCACTTCTAGAGGAAGCACACTATGTATGAAGCAATGATTAGATTACAAATGAGTTTTTCAGATGAACTTTGCAATCATATCCAAAAGTGGTGAAGTCACTTCAGTTTCCAAAGCCAATTTAAATGAATACTTAGGAAGCCAGTGAAAACTGGAAAGTACAAATTGTCTCTTCTTTGGGGCTCTTTTTTCTTCCTAAATCATGAAACATGTTTATTTTAACCTGCTAAGTGCTCACTTCGGCAGCACATATACTAAAATATTTTAACCTGCTAAATATGTGTTTCTTTAAATGTTTCATTCCTTGGCATACAGTATTTTAAAATAGACAAGGTTTCTAAAATGACAATTAAAATGACAATTTTAGCCAAGCTGGAAAAGGAAATTAAAACTAATCCACTCACAACTTTCATCATTTATTTATACAATTAAAAATGATAGACTTTTGTGCTTTTCTCAATTCCCAAATGATTTCTCTAGTTAGAACAAATTAGTGCCAAAGAAAAAGACATTTGTTATGTAATGGCAGAAGTTGTTATTACAATTTTAAAAGCTTTTGATGCAATCACTTAGCTAAGGGGCTGAGTTCATTGATGAGATTTTAAACATTGACAAACATGTTGTTTTTTAATTTCTTAGAGTTTCTATCTTGGACCATGACGGCTAAATGCCTAAAATATAATCAGTTTCTCTTCTGTAGCAATTCATCATTTCCCCCAATACTTAACATAGAGAACATCTGGAAGAAAGTGGCGGGACATGGCAATATGGCCTGTTGGGACCAATCCATAGAACTTTCCAAACAGGTACGCACCTCAGTTATATACTCCGTTATTAGAAAAGAAAAACTCAATTTGTTCTAGAATGATGCCACTGGGGTTAAATTTAAATTATGTATTTGAAATCAAACTATAGAGATTTTTAAAGAAAGCCTGTATGTTTTTATTTTAGATTTTAAAGCGCAGGATAAGTGATTACACAGTAAATATTCTTACAACAACTGTATTTTTTGAAATTCCTACTTCATGAATGAGACTCAGTACTTTTTATTTGGATGCGATATTTTCTTTTATTTTTCTGAAGATATTAAAAATAGTTTTTATATCATATAATTTAAATTATACCAAAAATAGGGACTCCTGGGTGGCTCAGTCAGTTAAGCAACTGCCTTCGGCTCAGGTCATGATCCCAAGGTCCTGGGATCGAGCCCCACATCAGGCTCCCTACTCAATGAGAAGCCTGCTTCTCCCTCTGCCCCCGAGTGTGCACTCTCTCTCTCTCTGACAAATAAATAAATAAAATATTTTTTTTAATGAATAAAATAAATAAATAAATTATATCAGAAATGAACCATTACAAAGCCACAATTCTCCACGTGCCCCTCCCAGTCATGCTTCCTTCCCATCCACCTTCTGGAGGTGATCTCCATCCTGAATCTGGTAAATAGCTAAAACGTATGGCCGTACAGATTTAGTGGACGGGTACAACTCCTAAAGGATACATAGTAAAGTTACACATATTTCTAACTTTATGTAAATAGTGTCTTAATGAACAGGGTCTACTACAGTTGGCTTTTTTATTTTTTTTTTTTTTTGGCTTTTTTAAAGTCAACATTAGATTTGTGTGATTTACCTATATTGAAATAGAGGATTCATTGGAAGTGGTTTGCAGTATTTTGTTATATGAACTGACTGCAATTAATCTATTTGTTCTCTTTTGGGGGGAACTAAAAGATTGTTTCTGCTAACAAGCAAGGCTGCCATAGGTCATCTGTGCACCTGACCTAGCTCCTGGCCAGGAGTCCCTCTGAGAAAAGTCCCTGCGAAAGAAATGTTGGATCACAGTTTGTTCACCTGCTACTTTGCTGAATGTTGCATAATGGCACATTAGGCTCAGTTGTGCCAATTACAGTGTTTCTTTGTAAGTGTTTTGCATGTTCTGTGTTTCCTCCAATCCTTTGTTCATATTAGGTTGTTTTTCTTATGAGGTTGGTATTTGTTTTCACCCCTGACTTTCTCTGGGAGACTTTCCTCAAATGCATGGTGAAGGGTCAGCTGTTCGTATCTAAGGATGAAGTCTGAAGGAGTTGGTTGTCTGAAAGCCAGCTGAGGTCCTGCATGAGTGATGGGGAAAGGGGACAGACTGTGACCCGTGCGCTTCCCTCGAAGACAGGGTTCCTCAGCAGCAGCCCCACTGGCCTTTGGGGCTGGACAATTCATTGTGGGACAGCTGTTCTGTGCACTGTAGGATGCCTAGTCATTTCCCTGGCCTCTCCTCATGACAGGCCAGTGGCGTCATGCACCTCTCTCAAGTTATGACAATCAGAGATGTCTCCACGTGTCCCCTGGGGACAACCCCCTCTGCTCTAGGATGAATAAGTGGCTGCCTGGCCCTTTTATTTCCTCCAACATTAAATCCCTTAGAGAACTTCTCTGGGGTCACATCCACTTTCTCCAGAGGGACTCCTCCAGGGCCCTGTTCCTGGTGGAGGAGGAGCAGAGAAATCTACCTGGTGAAGGAATGGGGGCAGCCTTTTCCTTTGTCCTCCATTTTCTCCTGGTACTCCTTGCCAGCCCTTGGCTGGGTCTGGTATCCCTCCATTGCCTACCAGATTAAAGTTCCTGACACTCAGCCCCCTGTCTCCATAGGGTAGTCTCACGCACCTGAAAAGTGTGGGGAACAAGGATTAGCAAATTTTTACCTCTATGACCAACATTGGCATCATTGTCCTTGCATAGTGTATCTTTGTGCATATTGAATTCGTTATATATAAATAAATAAATAAATATTCCCAAAAGTGGAATAAAAAATACATGCAGGTTTGTTTTTGTTTTGTTTTGTTTTTTTAGGCTCCATACCCAGCGTGGAGCCAAACTCGGGGCTTGAATTTATAAACCCTGAGATTAAGACCTAAGAACAAGGGTCCTGATCTCAGGGGCTTAATGCACTGAGCTACCCAGGCGCCCCAAAATACATGCAATTTAAAATGCACTTCTTAGTCTATGCATTTCAACCCTTGATACATAGTAACTGTGCATATTCATCTAATCAGTTCTTTTCTTTCCTTTGTGGTCAGCATCCATCTTTAAAAAGTCTCTAGGGGGTATGAGTGGCTCAGTGGGTTAAAGCCTCTGCCTTCGGCTCAGGTCATGATCCCAGGGTCCTGGGATCAAGTCCTGCATCGGGCTCTCTGCTCAGCAGGGAGCCTGACTTCCTCTCCCTCTCTCTGCCTGCCTCTGCCTACTTGTGATCTCTGTCTGTCAAATAAATAAATAAATAAATAATCTTAAAAAAAAAAAAAACTTATTAAAAAAAAAAATAAAAAGTCTCTAGCCTGTTACTTTTCCTGTAGGCTTCTCTTCCTCCATGAATATAAGTAAAATAAATTGTAAATCCTTGATTGAACAAGTATTAGAAAAATTATCTTGTTGGGGCACCTGGGTAGCTCAGTCAATTGAGCATCCAACTCTTGATTTTGGCTCAGGTCATGATCTCAGGGTTGTGGGATCAAGTCCTATGTAGGACTCCATGCTAGACATGGAGCCTGCTTAAGATTCTCTCTCTCCCTCCCTGCTCCCTCTCTCCCTGTCTCTAAACTATATATATTTTGTTTTCCCCTCTGAACAACAAATCAGTTCTTAAAGAAGATATAAAGCAGAAGGAAAATTCTCCACTGTTGGGGAGAATAAATGCTTAGGTAAATGTAATCTGTAAAATTCCTGTGGCCCTTCCTCATATAAGATACCTTTAGAGGCATTTAAACTGGTGGGAAAATAATTGCTAAGACAGTAGTCTGTAAGAATACCTCTACCCTGTCAGTTGCAATTCCACCATTTATTATTTTCCTATGCAAATAGGCCATTATTTTTCCAGTGTTTTAAAAACATATTTATTTAGAATTTAGACATTGTAATGATTCAGGGTCTTTGTAGAGCATACTGGTTGACCATGTTTGAACAGGCAGCTGTGTTATAATTCAACCAGTTTTTTGGCCTTCATGGTGAAAATCCTAATTTGAAGAGGATTTAATGTACATTAATCTTCTGGGAAAGCTTCTATGACCATTTTTTTCCTCCCACTGATTCCATGGCCATTTCCCCCTCCTTCTGACCTACTTAGTTTTTTAGATATTTATCTTACGTGAAAACAACCACAAAATTTAATTCTAGTTAATGAGAAAAGACACTTCGAAGGGTAGGAGGGAGGGAAGGAGGAAGAGAGGGAAGGCAGGCAGTATGACTTACAAAAGAAAGAAAGGAAAAGTGCCTTGTGAATCACCTTTTGAAAACTCAAATTCCTCTTATTTTCTGTATGTGAGAAGCATCTGAAAAACAAAACTGACCTTTTAGGAGACACTGAAAAGTCATATGCTGTGCTTACCAGTCTTGTCAATGTCCTGTTCTATTTTTGCCCTCTAAATGTGCTTGACTGGGGAGAACACTGTGTTTTTAAACCTCTTCATATTAGAGATACATGATGAGTAAGAGTTAAGTTATATAAAGGTAATGCTTTCATCTGTTGATTACCTGTCCTTGGTTTTAGACAGGGCCACCAACAACCAGAAAAGAAAGAATTCCATTCTGTAGTAAAATCTCCATCTTGTAAACGGACATAAACTGTGAGAAGTTCTATGATTAAGTGACTTTGGCCAAAGCTCAAATGGCTAACAGGTGTATATTTTTCAGATCTGGTAACTGACGAGTAGAGCCTGCAAAATGAGAGGATTTGGTCATTATAAACATTTGGTCATTAATTAATGTTCATTCACCCAACAAATGTTTATTGAGCACCTTCTAGGTGCTAGTATACTGGGTGCTGGGGACACTACATGAAGAAGAAAAGTCCCTGTCCTCATACAGCAGACAGTCTAGGGGAGGAGAGAGACAGTAAACCCAGCAAATAAGATAGTGACACATAATGATAAGTGCTAGGAGGAAAAATAAAGCAAGTTGAGAGGACAAAGAATGATCATTAGAAGGAAAAGAAGCGATTGTTCTGTCTGAAGTCACATTCTATGAGGCATTTTTTTTTCCTACCAATTTAGAAGGAAAACCATGTTTTTGCTTTACTACTGGCATATTTTATCCACAGAGAAGCTAAGACGTGTTAATTTCAAGAACAAAAAAGGAGAGACTTTCAGTTTTGTCTTGTGATATTATAGTATTGTTGTTCACCATCAAACAACGTCTACATTACAGTCATGCTTTTTCAAGTATGACGTGAAGAAAATCAAATCAGGTCATTGTTCATGTCTATAAAACTGAGTTGGGCGGGGAGGAAACGCTGTTGAAGCCCATCACTGTTGAAATCATTCTCTTGCCAAAGTTCAGGTGGCAATTATCTCGTGCCTCTTAAAGACAGATGGCTTATTTTAATATGGTTCTTACTAAGCCTTGATGGAGTAAAATTATGGGTACATAATTCCCATTCACTTATGACATAAGTCTGTCATTTATATCCACTGTCTCTAGAGATGGGATAATGCAGTGAACCCCTTGGTCATTCTTTACTCCTGCCTGTGGATAGGAGATAATAGACGAGGCAGGCCTCTTGCAGAAGGTCCCACATCTGACTGTTTTACTCTGCATTCTGAGTTTTCTATTTGCCTGTAGACCCATCCTTGCTTGGAATATAAGCCTATGGCTTTGGAGCTGTGTCTGAACAGAGGGGAGGAGAAAAAGATGGGTTTGTGCAAACAGCACTGAAACTCAAGGCTCCCTGGGACTGCTCAACAATTCAGGAGAAAAACAGTGGTCCCCACACGTGGCATGTCTTACTTGGGGTGTGGTCATATAGTCATCATTCCATAGACATATCTCAGCATGGGTAGCATAAACACCATGATGGCAATTGCAAGGATTTAGGTGGTATGACAAACATTTTTCATGATTACGTGCCTGCTTTAACGTATACTAGAATAAGTAAAGTAACTGGTTTCTTTATTTCTCCAAATTTATTACCTAGAATCAGCAAGGAAGTGTTTAAATAAAAGAAAAATGACTCCACTTAAAGAAAAATATATAGGGTACACAGACATGGAAAAACCATGACCATGGTATGAGGAGGTCTAAGGCTGAGTGAACACAACCTTCGCTATGGTCTCTGGTCACCACAAGCCCTGGGAAGACTGAGTCCCTGGGGTCCCTTGTTTTCTGCTAACCTCCTCTGCTCATGTGTCTTTGCGTGCCCATAAAATGTTCTTTTTCCCACGGGTAGTGGATTCACAGCCTGGGCCTGCCTTGTAGGAGCCCCACTCATGTGAATCATGTGGGGTTGGCGAGCAGCCGCACTGAGCATCATTCCTTCCTTGTATCTCTGGCTCTTCAATGTTCCCTGTGGTTATGTGGACCAAAGACCCCTCGAAAGTGTCTCTTAGAGGCAGGTGCATTCTACATAGGTCTGTAGGATCCTCTCATTCTTTCTGGGTTACCCCTTCAGGAAAGGAGTAGTGCAGTGTTGCCAGTGGACCAACCTTGTGCTATGCTTCTGGTGTCTGAAATTATCCTAGGCAGCTTCAGAGGTGTTCACTATTGAACCAGTTGTCACATGCCCCTGTTGTTTGAATGTGGTGTTATTTTATTTTTTGCCAGTGCACAAGCACACACTCATACACAGAGAAAGGAAATAGACTTCCCTTGCTGATGCCTATGCTACCCGATTCACACTTTTCAATCCTACCAAGATCCACTTGGCACTGGGAATATCCATTATTGAGCACCAGAGGGATATCCTGAGAACTGCTAAGGAAGAGGATTTGGAACCGAACTGGATTCCAAGTTCACTCCTAACCAGAGTTGGAGTGTGGCCTTGTTCAAGTGATTTGTCTTTGCTGAGCTTCCATGTCATGGAAAATGGGGGGAAATTATACTTCCAGGGATAGGCTAGGGAGGAAGTGAGACTATGTACGAGCCTGGCATGTGAATCAGAATCATTTGTATTTGTTTAAGCAACAAGTTTTAAAAAGAAAACGCTGTAGTTTTTCAAGCAGAATTGCCTGGTAGCTTCAGGCCTGGCTGGAGCTCAAGAGGCATCAGGCAGTACCATCTGGGCTTTGCCTCTGTCCATGTCTAGCACTCACCCTTGCTTTTCCCTAGGACACCCAGCTTTGTTCTCAGGCAGGCTCTTTGGAAACAAGAGTAAGCACTGAACAAGTAAACAAGAAGCCACCAGCAGCTCTCAGCTGACATTGCATCAGCTTAACACACCATCTTAGTCTATTTGGGCTGCTCTACCAAAATATGCTGGAGACTGGGTAGGTTATAAATGGATTTCTCGTAGTTCCGAAAGGTCAGGAAATCGAAGATCAGAGTGCTTGCAGAGTCGATGTCTGGGGAGATCCCACTTCCTGATTCTTTGTCAGTGCCTTCTGTCCATGTCCTCACTAGGTGAGAGATGTTAGGGAACACTATGGGGTCTCTTTTATACAAACATGAATCCTATTCAAGAGGGTAGAGCCCTCCTGAGCTAAGCATCACCTCAAACCCCACCTATGAATACTATCACATCAGGCATTAGGAGCTTAACATCTGAATTTGGGGGGGACACAAACATTCAGAACCTAGCAATCCTCAAAGGAATTATAGCTCCTCTTTTCCAGTGGGTTGGCCAACAACCCCAGTCTTAGACCAGGAGGTGAGATGCATTAACAGGCCTGAGTGTTCCCATGAAGTGGGAGGTGGGGGAGATCCTCCTCGAATCAAATGGACTCACAGTAAATGAGAAAGGGGTCCTCCAAGACAGACAAGGTGCTGTTTCCAGAAAGAAGAGAAGAGGATGCTGGGCATGAGAAAGCATCAGATCTCACATAGGGCCTGACGCAATGACAGGTGGCCAGAAGTGGAAGGCTTTGCCTGTGATGAAGTTTACATTAGATGAGTCACACCGGCAAGCCCTTTCCCCTTCATGTCAACTGGGCTATGGCATTTACTCTTTGAAAACTATAATAAACACTATGTCATGTGTCACATTACCATAGTGAGAGAATGGATATTCCAAACATTCGTCAGATATGTTGATAGATCTACTCTGTAACTCCTTAGCATCCAAATCTCTCTCAGTAACTCCTCTCACTAGTAAGGATATCAAATCATCTGAGCCAGATCAATCTTATTGAGACTAAATTGAGTACACTAAGAACATGACCTTTGGAGAAAAGCTCAAACCTTTAAAAAAAAATGTATGATTAAGTGGCTGATTTAGTAGCTGCTTTTCCCTCCTTGAGGAGTCCTAGTGTAACCATTGCCCTTCCTTCTCTGGAAAAAAGCCAGGAAAGCTTCACTGTTCATGGTTTGGTCCACTTAATTAGCCACACCAAGCCTCAGTCACCTCTTCTGGAAAGTGTCGTTGATTCCGGTTTTATGAGGGTATATTGAAAATATGATGAAGTAAGAATAAGTAAGACAACAAAGAAAGGGCCAAGGGAGGTAAGCCATGAGATGACAAACTTGGGAGCTCTGAGACATGTTGAGAAGCATGGCCTGGGACACGTTGGAGTGGCTGTTTCAGAACGAAGAATGTGACCATCGTGTCAGTGCTGTGCCTGATGTGTGTTCTTCCTCCTCCACATCAGTAAAAGTCTCCTTCATTGTAGATGTCTGGTTTTAATAAATGTACCTTAATTCATTTCACAGAATTTAAAGTCTCAAGTTTCTGTCAGATTTGAACCACGCTAATTTATCTTATGTCCTCAGTGGTAGCTCTCACCGTCTGCCGCTTAACCCTATGAGACACTGTATTTCTCTAAATTAACCAATTTAGAGAATTTAGATTCCAGGAGCTCTGAGCACGGCATCAGGAGACACGCAAAATTACAGACATGTCTGCGGTTTCAAGAAAGACACCAATATTGGGGATAGATAAGAAACCCAGAATCAGTGAAATGATTAAAAAAAAAAAATTATACCACGCAGGCCTAGTATATTTCCTCAGTGAACATTACTCATCAGAAACACATTCTGATTTGCATCTTGAAAGTGAAGATAAAAACAAAAACCCATTCTAAGGAAATTTGCTTTCCAGTCAATATAACTGAAGTGTCACTCTTTTTTGAAACGGGAAAAAAATGCCCAGCGATTACCCATGGACCTCAATCACCATTGTGCTTTCAAATTCAGATTTAACAAAAGTATCTTCAGCCTACCCAAAGATGGCTGGCATCTTATCAGCAACATTTGCATGGGTCCCCTCATTTTGGTTCTGCTACAGTGCAAGTGGGGAGATGTTACTCCCTCAACTTGCAGAAGAAACAGGTTCTGGAGAGGTGATAGGACTTGCCAAAGGTCACATAGGCACTAAGCCAGGATCATAAAATCCTAGGTTTGGGCTACTCTATATCCAGGGCTCTTCTCCCAGAATACCAGGAGCCTACTTTCCACCAAAATGCAGTTTTTTATTTTTTTCACATTTAATAGCACCTTTCTTCATCAAGATCTCTACAAGCCAAACAAATTGATTTGCAAGATATTTATAGAAATCATTTCACCCATCATTGAAAGGAGTCTTGGAAGAGCTTTTCAAAAGTACGTGAAAATATTGCCTGGCAGTTCAATGAAATGGAAAAAATAGGGAAATTATTAGAAGCGGCAGAGTGTTTATGCATAAACAGTGGAAAGCACACGTGGAGGCCTAGGCGTGACTCCCACTGAACTTCAGGGCCAAATATCACTTAAGGAACACAGGCTGTTTTAGTCATCGTCTGGGTCCTTTTAAGGGATCAGGGCTCTTGAATGGAACACTGGCCACTTAATTACAGGGCCCTGAACTAATCTTGTAAGTTGGGATGTTAATCTTGAAACAGCCAAAAGTCATAGCTGGTGGGAATCTAAGTCAGTCTCAAGGTGGGGAGCAAAGGTCACAGCTAGAGAGTAAGAACTGAAGTCATGTGGAGGGGACCAGGGAATACCCCAAACAGGAAGTGAGTCATGAGATAAAAACCTTGGAAGCTCAAAGACAAGTTGAGAAACATGGCCTTGGACACATTGAAGTGGTTGTTCCAGAATGAAGAATGCACTCAGCATGAAGCAGTCAGAGCCCTCTTCTGTCAGACTCACTGCCTGATATGTGGGACCACTGGGATGGGCTAAAAGAATTTACTTTTCTCTTTGCTCCCTCATAGATCCCACCTTCACATCGATCACAGGAATCCCTAACGCAGTTTCATAATGGTTTATAAAATAAGTAATTTTAGGACTATGCCCATGTGGGTAAATAGTGTTCCATTTTACACATCCCATACTTAAGACACAATGAACAGGTTAACGCATCCAGGCGACCATGATAAAGTCAATGTGGACCCAGGTTCGAACACCACACTGCAATGCTACCATCTTGTTATCTTCTGGGATAGATTTTTCCAGGTTTCTAATTACCTACTCTCCTAACCATTTGGCTTCCATAAGGGGGGAGAACCATATTCAAGACATCAACACGTCTAGAAGGAACTCACCACCCTCGAACTTATAAAATGTTCAAATGTACCTTCACCTGTCAGACAGACTCGGGGGTTCCCCATCCTTAGTTCTTTGGCACTGTCAAGCTCAGAGTGTGGTTCTGTAAAGTGCTGTCCGCCCTCTCCCCGCCACCCACCTCCAGGCACATGTGCACCATCTGTCCTTGACCATCTTAATCAAAGAACTTCCTGGTGAAGTGTCACTCTAAGGTTGTTACCCTGATTCTAGAGGGAGAGCTCTTGGGGGAGGGATTCCTCTTCCCTTAGGGGCATCCTGATTTCCATGGGTGGGGGAGGGGAGCGATCGCTCCTTCTTTTATCATAAACCACACAGTTGAAGGAAGTCTCTGTATTTCTCTTGGGCCTTGGGAATTTGAGTGAAATGACCCCAAAACAGAAGGGGGGGGGGAAGCTTGGAGCTTGGAGCTGTTTGGCCCTGCAGGGAGACAGCCCATCACTTCCTGCTGCCTAGACCCTCAGAGGACCCTATACCCATTGTTTCTAAATCCAATTCTTGATTTTCCTCTGAAAAAGGAAGTTGCCCCATTTCTTTCCAATAAGTTCCCTTTTCCATGTTAGCCAGAAAGTTTCTTTTGCTTGGAACCATAGAATCCTAAGGACTGCTCTCCAAGAAGAGGCAGCAAGAGCCCAGAGACTTAGGAAGGACCTTCCAGGAAGTGAGAGAAAGCAAAGAGGTGTGGGAAGTATTTGTGTGTGGGACTGGAGGCCCCCTGTCTGGTGTCCTCAGTACCAGATCACCAACAGCTTTCTTAAATGTACCCCCCCCCTATTTTTAATGCCCCCATTAAAGCTGCCCGGTCTACGTCTGATGGCAGCTCTCTTTGCCCTGGGCTGGACTTCCATCACCCAGTGTAGTGATCGCTCTACTTCTGAACTTCTCTTTGGAAGCCTCCAATGAATACGAGTGGGGAAATGAACCAAATGCTGTTTAATTAATGAAGTTTGGTTGGCCCCATCTTTCATGAAAAAATTAAAAGACATTCCTTGGAGATTTTTTAAAAAAATTGTTCAGAGCACAACTTAGAGGCAGGACGCCAGCGGCTGAGTGTGTAATACAGGTCACTTGATTAGACTGGCTGCGCACGATCTGGCCAAATGACCACTGTCTTCTCTGGACCCTTCCACTTCCAGAAGGACGGTGAACTCCTCTGCCTCCTTCACAATACAACCCGCGTCCAGGTCATTTCCCTGAAACCTTCTCAGTTCCCTCTGCTGAGGCAATAACCCCTTGCCCTTTGCTCCAGGGAAAGCCCTCAGTCGAAGGCACAAAACTTCCAGATTTGTCATTGTTCCTGACCCCCACCAAGTCCCCCACTAAACTGCGGGCTGAGAGGGCTTTGCTTTCTGTGATTTCACCACTGGCTTCCTACAGTGTCTGACACAGAGTAAGCACTCTGTAGGTACCCACCGCTCTTTCGAGGGACCTGTCCTCTCCTCGGCAAACGCCCCGCGGTGGAATCTTACCGCAGCATTGCACTAGGAGTAGATTTGGGAAGCGGAAGAATCCTTGTGAGTTCCTTTGTGAAAAATCAGCATTTTTCTACCAGAAGCCTTTTTGGGCTGGGGGTGGGGGGCGGAAAACAGCTGCTTTCAGTTCTGCTTTTTCAATCCATCTCCCTCCACGACAGAACACGCAATCAGTATTATGTATAAAGTAAAAAGATCAGACAGTGGATGTCAGCCATTACTTTTTCTGGGGCCCCATCTTCGAAGAGCTTCCACATCTCCCATCACTTGCCTAGAATACGTACAGATTGGTTTCACCAGTGGCGCAGCTTCAGATCAGCTCTGCGGGTATCTGATCCCAGAGGACAGCTGCCTTCCTAGCTGGTGGGGAGCGCTCCTGTGTTCCTTCTGCGGCGCTCCTCCTGCTGCGGGCGGCTGTGGGGCCCCACCCCATCATGTGCTGGTTCTGCTTTGCCATGGAAACGGGCCTTTCCTTTGCGGTTTCCTGCATACCCGGGGCCACAGAGATTGAGACGGTTCCGCTGCTGGGGTTTGGTATTGAAGTGTTTTCCCTTTTTGACAATCTTGTGAAAAATTACAGGAAGAGAAGACAACTATAAGGATTACTCTCCTAGGAGATGGACATCTTCTAATACTCATTCGCAGCCCCACTGAAGGTCGTGTCTCTCCCATTCAGGCTTACTGAATTGTCCAGGTTTTGCCCTCGGCTTCCTAAACCTTGTATGCAGCTAGTTATTCCCAGGACCAAAAGGAGCCTGAAGTGTCATTTCCCGTGTGCCACCTGAGGCCCCGGGGATCTTAACTCCTGGCCCAGTGAACATTTCGGGGCACTCAGCACGGCCACGTTGTTAAAATTAGAATCTC
Source organism: Taxidea taxus jeffersonii (assembly GCA_003697995.1). Taxonomy (NCBI): domain Eukaryota; kingdom Metazoa; phylum Chordata; class Mammalia; order Carnivora; family Mustelidae; genus Taxidea; species Taxidea taxus. The sequence continues at coordinate 110,653 of ML110866.1, forward strand.
ACCTCTGGTAAACGTTCCCATGAAGCATATCCATGATGCAGGATAATGAGTTTCAGAGGCCCCTCTCAAGGTCCCAGTTCCAATTAACCTGTGGCAGAGAGAACTGCCTGAGAAATGTCAACAGGAAAATGAAGCTGGTGGATTTGGGCAGAAGAAACGATGATAAATAATGCTGGTGGAACCCATCCATCAGTGCCTATTTTTGGCAGTGAAGGAGTTGTTTTGCAAACTAGTGTTCTCCTCTCCATTATTCTGCAAACATAATCTACTGTTTCCCAGACAAAGGTTGACTGAACGAATCTCTAGAGAGACAAAGTAAATGATCTCCCGACTCATTAATCCATAGATCCTCAGGGTATGTGTGTAGGGGTCATGTTCCCTGATAACGACGGCCATACCAGCTGTTGGTACATTAAGGGGGCCCTGTTAATGCCCTCTGCTTTCTTGTTCATGGCTGTGCTACATAGAAAGGGTCTTGACTCCAAAACTTTTTTAGTGGAGCATTAGGAACCAGGGACAAAGGGAAAGGAAATACTGAAATCCCGGGGAGACCTAGGTTCTCGGCTGGACCACCCATGGTTGGCTTTCTGCACTGTGCCCCAGACCCCCACTGGGTTGAGCTGGGAGATACAGCAGTGAGCCAAAGAAACAATCATTCCTACCCTCTTGCAGATTACATTCTAGAGAAGGAAGCCAGGAAATGAAGTAAGTACATTAGATAGGATGCCACCAGGTGGAAATGACTACGGAGACAAGAAGAGAGGGAGGGAATGCTGGAGGGCAGGGAGGCTGCAATCTGAGATGAGGTGGTCAGAAAGGCCTCCTTGGAAAAAGTGACATTTGAGCAAAGACTTGAAGGAGGGGACAGAGAGATCTAAGATCTGTAAGCTATCTGTGGCGAAAAGCATTCCAAGAGGAAAATCAAAGTCAAGACCCTGAAAGTAGACCTGAGTAAGGAGTGGTGAGCTCAGAGAGGTGACATGGGGGTGGAGGGCCATATAGAGCTGGAGGGTCTCTCTAGAGGCGTTGGCTTCTGCTTCAAGATAGGATCCATTTGGAAGGTTTTCAGCAGAAGAGAGACACGTTTTGACATTTTATATGGGGTCACTCTGCTGCTCTGCTGAGAACAGGCTAAGACGAGTAGGAGGATGGAAACAGGGAGACCCAGAAACAATTCAGATGCTATTGCACTTAGCAGGTAGAAAGGGATGGACCAGGTCATGGTGGTAGGGGCCTCAAGAAGGAGTTGGAGTCTGGAGGCACTGTGAAACACACGCACATCTGCCGTATCCTTGGAGTGTTTCAAGTCAACAGAACTTTTCAGCATTTACCACGTCAGCTCTTGATGGCAAAGGTAGAAGTTTGTCCCAGTCGCATTTGTGAACTTCCCAACATTGTGAAATTGACAAAGGGTTTTAAAATATTTTGAAGCTGTGAATCTTTCCCTTAAAAAAGTAAATTTGGGTCACGTGAAAGATTGTAAGAGCAAGGGACCCCCCCCAAAGTGAAATTTATACTCCCATCATTTTAGCTATGAAAGTGATATACAGAGAGAACTATCTGCATTTCCCATAACATTTAAGAAAGTTCTGTGGTTGTCGTCATTCTCGTCCTAAGCCTTTGGGCAGCGGGTTTGCCCCATCATGGCCACGTGAGACATACCCTTCTCTCCATGAGCCCTGACACTCTGTGCATCCAGGTCTTTCCATAGCTGTGACTTCTGTGGTGCCCAGTTCCCTACTACTGCCAACCTTCAAGCCTCAGCCCAAGTGACACTCCTCGCAGGATCACGTCCTTCTCCTGTGGCCTCCATTATAGTACTTCTCAGCGTTAACAGATTTCTCTACTTGTCTTTCCCTCTCAACTGGCAGCTCCCTGAGAGCAAGAACTCTGTCGTGTTCTTTGTTTGCATCCCAGTGCTAAATTAATATTGCCAGGCCCTCAGGAAGTAGAGTGTGTTGAATTAAAGTTGGTTTGAAAGAGGGGCGCCTGGCTGGCTCAGTGGGGAGAGCATGTGAGTTTCAAGCTCCATGTTGGGGGTGGGGTAGAGCTTACTTAAAAAAATAAAGGAGGCAAATTTAAAAACTTATTTAGATAACCATCATTTAGGGGCGCCTGGGTGGCTCAGTCAGTTAAGCCTCTGACTTCTGCTCAGATCATGATCCCAGGATCCTGAGATCGAGTCCTGTGATGGGCTCCATGCCCAGCAGGGAACCCACTTCTCTCTCTCCATCTGCCCTACCTCCCACTTGTGCATTCTCTCTCTCTCAAATAGAGAAATAAAATCTAAAAAAAAAAAAAAAAAAAGAATGCCCACCATTTACTATGGTAATCATTTGAAACTCCTTTACCCCAGGACACAGTCCATTGTGTAAGTTTTATTACCTTTACTTTTGTGGGTTTTGTGACAGCGGAGACAGAGTAAAACATTATTTTTCATGAACCTCCTAATGCAGAACTGCACATTTACACAACTGGTTTCCTTTCCCCACTTATCATGTTATGATGGGACGTTTCTGTATTTGGTTACTTGGAAAGGCTAGCAATTTGCACCATCATTTACTAGTTGATTCATGTCAATTCCGTGAATGGTGAAAAGGTATTTAATTTTTTGAGGTTTTTATTTTTTTATTTATTTGTGAGAGAGAGACAGAGCATAAGCAGGGGGAGCGGCAGGTAGAGGGAGAAGCAGGCTCTCTTCTGAGCAAGGAGCCCAATGGAGGACTTGATCTCAGGACCTTGATCATGACCTGAGCCAAAGGCAGATGCTCAACCAACTGAGCCACCCAGTGTCTGGTGAGCAGGTATTTAAAAGGAATCTATGATAGCCTCTCAGAGAGGCAGTCTCCTGGCTCCAGACATTTTTATTTTTATATGAATCTTATCTTGGTGGCAGGCAAGTATGAGCTATTTAGCAAGAATTTGTTGAAAAGGCAAAGCATCTGTATTTGTTCATGAGAAGGACACCTTTAGATGTCTTCTTGACATGTTTATGGGAATGCCTTTGATTTTCTTTGGGCAAAAAGTAAGAATTAAGAAATGAGGACAAGAAAAAGGACCTTCGGTGTCTACTAAGTAGAGATGAAGTGTCACACCAGGCAGCCAAGTTAGGGAGAAATCAAAAGGCAAGTGCTTTACTCGGTTGCCTTAATCACTTCCGTGCCCGGGCCCCATCGATGTCCCCGGACACAGGCAGGCGGGGTGCGAGTTCTGATCGGGAAGTCCTCCCACTGGGAAGGCAGGCGCAGAGCCGGGTGCAAAACCTCCTAACGGAAATAGACGTAGGAGAGGGTACTGAGAATTACATAAACTAGCGCCTGAGGGTGGTGTGGTAGAAAGTACGGAATGTAGAGTCAGAATAAGAAGTGGAGACAGCTGCCGTGCCTGAACACGGGCTCTGCCGGGCCTGCCCCCTCGGCATCCGCTCTGGGGGTTGGTGTGAGAGCCCAGGTGTCACCAGGAGGAAGGAGACTCAAAGAGGTGGGGCAAGTGTGACAGAGGGAGGATTTGAACCCAGCCGCTGGTTGAAGCCCCATGTGTCTGTGGCTCATTGCTGCCTGGGGCTGGGCTCTGTCATCACTGTTCACCGTGTGCTGTGCTCGGCATGTGTGTTTATATCTTGTTTATAATTGCACATGTTTGTTTACATATGTTCGTGTATTACATGTAAATATTTGCTTATATAAGTATATTTGTTTATATATGCCTATACTTATTGTAGCTATGTAAATTTATAATATATAATACCATATAGAATATAGAGTGTGTATTATATGTAATAAAACCACATATAATTGAATACCATTTTTAGAGAGCTATAGTAAATATATTTGCATAGTTTTAAAAATACAGACTATTTAATTTTAATTTTTCAAATTGCCTCAGAATTGAAGATTTTATCCACCTCAGTTTGAAGTTTTCTATTAAAAAGTTTCATCGTTAAAATGTTTGTAAAGGGACGCCTGGGTGGCTCAGTGGGTTAAAACCTCTGCCTTCAGCTCGGGTCATGATCTCAGGGTCCTGGGATCGAGCACCGAATTGGGTTCTCTGCTCAGTGGGGAGCCTGCTTCCCCCCTCTCTCTCTGCCTGTCTTTCTGCCTACTTGGGATCTCTGTCTGTCAAATAAATAAAAATCTTAAAAAAAAAATGTTTGTAAAGAAATCTTTTGGGTAGTTGTGACATCAAGCTCCATGTCCAGCTCCATGCCCAATGTGCAGCCTGCTTGAGATTCTCTCTCTCCCTTCCTGTTCCTCTCCCTCTGCCACTCTCCCCGCCCCCACAACTCCATTCTTTTCTCTCTCTCTCAGGAAGGAAGGAAGGAGAGCGGGAGGGATGGAAGGAGGAATAAAGAAAGAAAGTCCCTTGGGTAGAAATTAAATATCAAATAATAAAATAATTTCTCTCTAAAGCCAAACTGCCCTTCCTAGTATGTACCTCAGAGACAGAAGTACAAAGTTTTGTCAGGTTTAAGTGACGTTTGAGTCAGAATAGGATTGCCAATTGTAAATATAATCAAGTTCATTATCTTGCTTTATTTGCTACTTTCTTAGTCTTTATCTTACTAGCCCAATTTCCAATTTAAAAGTCTTAAAAAAAAAAACTTTTCCCACTATGTAAGATACATATGTGGAAAAAGTGCCTTCATTGTGGGAAAAAAATAGAAAATACAGATAAACAAAAATTACCTATAATTTTCTGACCCAGAGATGACCATTGCTAACGTAAGAAGCACAGACTTCCAGGTTTCTTAAAGCATTTAATTTTTAAGTGCTATTTTCACTTATTCATACATTCAACAAATCATTGGTAAACCCTATAACTGGTAAATGCCACTGTGTGAGGGGAAACTCCTTGAAACAAAGAGCTAAGGGATTCTTTCTTACCAAAACTCCCTAGCGGGGGGGGAAAAAAAGAAAGAAAACTCCTTAGAAGCACTAAGTAACTTTTAATGATTGTAGGATTAACCCCACTCTAATCTGACTACTTTAGGTTAATTAGTCTGAGGTCTCAGCACTGATGGCTGGATTAAGTTTTTATCAGGAATATCAGAAATGTTCCCTAGAAAGCTATAATGTTCATCCAGCACAGAGAAAGCAGGCTTTGCACTATGTACCACCTGGCAACCTACACAAGTGCAGAGAGACTTATAGAACCCACAGAACAATTAGCCTCAGCCTGAGACATGCAAAACTCTGGGCAATGTCTGCCTCTTCTTCCCCATGATGCATTTTTTTAAAAAAAGATTTTATTTATTTGACAGAGACAACGAGAGAGGGAACACAGGTAGGTGCAGTGAGAGAGGGAGAAGCAGGCTTCCCACTGGGCAGGGAGCCTGATACGGGGCTCCATCCCAGGACCTCAGAATCATGACCTGAGCTGAAGGCAGATGCTTAATGACTGAGCCACCCCAGGCACCCCCACCAAAGCATTTTTATGGGCCTAGGCATGCTCTGGAGGCTGGCAGAGCTGGGATCACAGTCTGGTTGTGCTTATTAGCCTCGTGCCCTTGGACAAATAATGTAATCTCTCTATGCTTCAATTTCCTCATCTGTAAAGGGGCAGTAAATCAACAGGATTGTCATAAGGAAAAAATAAAATATGGTGCATAACGCATCTGGCAATTTGCAATGGTAGCTCTAATAACTTGCTATTTTAAGGAACAAGTCATGCATGGGAGACCATGAATTCTTTTTACTTTAGAAGTTCATAGGAAACGTGTGACTGTTATAGGGTATTGATTTTCATAAGATTACATAAGTAATAAATAGTTGTAAATGTGTTGCTGTGTGGTCATATTTGGAAGCTTCTAGCAATATCAGCCTTGGGACCTAGGATGTCAAAATACCTAATAAAGCACAGGGCTCACCCAGTGTGGTGAGCTGACATGCTTCCCTGTGACCTTAATTCTCACCTGAGCCTCACATCTCCAGTTATAAAAAAGGAGGGATCTCAAGACTGAGATCTGATACTCCTGAAGGCTTCTAGTGGTACAGTGAGGAATGGGAAGGAATGTTGAGGCCTCCAAGAATGGAGTGATATTTTCACCAGGTGCTGAGAGTTTCATGGGTTATTTAAATTATGGAGCTCCCTGGGTTCAGACCATTTCCTGAGGCCCTCTGCTGGGGGAGATCCATCTAATGTGGAAGGTCATCACCACTGACCAGCACGTAGGGGGTTTCCTCCAGGATTTCTCAGTGGGGGCTCTGTCATAGGCAGAGAGTGGCCACATCCCCATCCCTGGCAACTGTAAGTGTGATATATCACATGGCAAAGGGGAGTTAAGATTAAAGATGGAGTGAAGGTTGTTAACCAGCTGACCTTGATGTGGGGAGATGACCTTGGATTGTCCAGGTGGGACAGATACAATCACAGCTGTCCTTGAAAGTGCAAGAGGTTGGCAGAAGGGGAGATCAGGCGACGCAGTGGGAGACAGACTCTATCTGTTAGGGATGGCTTTGAAGGTAGAGAGGCAGGACACACAAGCCTAAGAAAGTGGGTGGCCTCTAGAAGCTTGGGAAGGCAAGGCAGTGGCTTCTCCCCTGGAGCCTCCAGAAAGATCTCAGCCTGGCTGACACTTTGATTGTAGCCTGTTGAGGCCCAGGTGAGATCCCAGCCTACAGTAGCGTAACAATGTGTTGTGTGAGTTTCTGAGTTTTTCCTAATTGGTCACGAGAGCAATAAAAAAATAAAAATAAAAAACTAACAGATGCCCCATAAGCATTGTGGGCAGGACAGTGCACTCTGGGGCCTGGAGCATGTCAGTGGACTCTGATGCCACCACGGCCCCAGGCAGTGCCTCGTCCCACCACCCCCCCTCCCTGCTGCACACACATATTTCCACACGCACCATAGGGGAACCGTGTGCCACTCCTGACTGGGAATGCTCTATAGAGCCATAAGTCATCCTCTCTCTCCCTCTCTTCTCCGGCACCCTCCCTCTGTCTTCTAGTTTTTGTGTTCAAGGACTCAGCACCGGATGCCATATGCCTTCCCCCTTCCTATTCTCTTTTTTTTCTCTCACATTGTCAAGAACAGTTGTACCATACAAGATGTGGTTGTACAGTTGAGCCAAGTACATGGTACGATCCTTATTTTCAGATTGCCAGGGCAAGGGTATTTCAAAACCCCCGTTCTCAGGCAGAGGTAGACCAATGAAATATGATACTCATTCAACCAAAATTTATGAAATATCTTTCACATGCACAGCATTGTGGGGCAGGGTTGGGGGGGGCGTGTTCTGTGGCCACACAAAGATGGAAAAGACCCGGTCCCCACACTGTGGCACTTCGGTTGAATGAGGGAGAAAGTCTTGCAGAAATAACCATTGTTAAAGCTAGAAAATAACTAAGGCCATCAAAGAGAAGATGTAGGACTGTGAGTGAGTGTGTGTGTGTGTGTGTGTGTGTGTGTGTGTGTGTAAATACTGTGCTTGCACAGAAAGGGAAACTTATTATTTCAAACCGGCAAGAACAGAAAACGTTTCAAAGTCAGTGGCATTTGAATTCTACCTTGAAGGGGGAGTAGGAGTAGGACATTCTCAGGTGGAGAAGAGGCGGGAAGGGGCTTTGAGGGAGGATGTGAGGAAGGAGAATGGTCATGCAGGTGCGGAAATGTTTTTTGCCTTTAAAAAGTTTCTCCCAATCCACTGCTTGCATTTTGGGCAGGCCGCAGAGAGCAGTGCTGGAGCATCTGGGCTCTGGGATCAAGTTTTGACTGTTATTCCCTAGCAGTGCAATATTTAGAATGGCCTGCGTGCTCTGAGCTTCATCTTCCTCATATATCAAATGAAAATAAGAGTCAGCTGAGATTGGAAAATGAAATAGGCTGGGAGCAGGGCGCCTGGGTGGCTCAGTCTGGTAGGCATCTGGATTTCTACCTAGGTTATGATCTCAGGGTCCTGGGATGGAGCCAGCCTCATGTGGGGCTCTCTGCTCAGAGGGGAGTCTGCCTCTCCCTTTCCGTTTGCCCCTCTCCCATCTCATGCCCTTACCCCTACTCATGCACTCTCTCTTTCTCTCTCTCTCTCCAAATCAATAAAATAGGCTGGGAGGATATAGAGTAATAGGAGGTCATACTGATCAAGGTAGAGTGTTGGCAATGAACAACTGGGAGCATAATTCGCTTGGATAGTCCACGGGTATCTCAAGTGCCCGGGCATCGCACTGCCTTGCTGGGGAGGCAGAGATGAATTAGAGACCCGTGTCCACATCTGAGGAGCCATCAGGGTGGCCGGGGAGATAGGGTGGTCAATTGAAACTTGAAAAACACAGTGTGAAAGGTATAAGAATAGAATTAGGGTCAAAGGTCCAAGGGGGTGCTGAGGTGGCAGTGGATGAGAGAGAAAGGTCACAGAAGGCTTCCTGGAGGAGGTGCTCTCAGAACTAGTGGTGGGTTTAAGGTGAATTCTCTAGGGTTATGAGATGGAGGAAAACACTTCCAGGCAGAGTGAGCAGCGGGCCCTAAGCAGCAAGGGGCAGCTGGAATGTCAAGTCCTGTTTGGGCAGAGAGGCTCCCCAGGAGGAAGAGTTCATTACCACCAACCTTTCCACACCATTCCAACAAGCTGACACTCCAGTGTCTATAGGTCTCAGTGAAAAGCTGCCCCCGGAAAGAGGGAGAGGGCAATTTAGGAAGCTCACCTAGACTGCAGTGAAGCTCCAAACCTAGGGGCAAGAAGATCCTCTAAGAGACTATCAAGAATGTGTGGTCCAGGGACGCCTGGGTAACTCAGTTGGTTGAGCAGCTGCCTTCGGCTCGGGTCATGATCCCAGCATCCTGGGATCGAGTCCCGCATTGGGCTCCTTGCTTGGCAAGGAGCCTGCTTCTCCCTCTGCCTCTGCCTGCCACTCTGTCTGCCTGTGCTCGCTCGCTTGCTCTCTCTAACAAACAAATAAATAAATAAAATCTTTAAAAAAAAAGAATGTGTGGTCCAGAGGACAGACTTGAGGATGGAGAAAAGGAAGGAGGCAAAGCAGTGATTAGGAGGTGGAGTCATGAGGATGTGGTGACCAATCAGACTCGAGCAGTGATCATGAAGGTTCGGGAAAGCTCGAGGCCATGAACCAAGAGGGGACATGTGGGAGGAAACGAGTCTGTGTGGGAGTAGAAAGGATAAATCACAGCGTTTTCACTTTTGAATATTTGCAAGACACCTGAAGAAAATACAGAGGTTAGAGAAGAAATAGCTTTGGCAAGATCCCTGTCCTTATCACCGTAGCCCCTTCTTCCTTTAATCATGATTTTTAAGATTTTATTTTCTCTTTTTATGTGATAATTCATTTAGGGTATGTTCTTAAATAGGGAAATCAAGGTGATTCTCTGGAGTAGAGGCATCTAGATTTACCAGTATCTCAGCTGTAAGAACAGACCCAATTACACAAATATAAAAGGGCCTGCTCTTTGTTAATATGTACTGTTTTATTTTAGATATTTTAGGAAAAGAGTGAAAATTATTGTTTGGATAGCTCTGAAAATGTTCACATAGAGAGCACCTGTCTTGGTGGACACACTGCTTTATAGTAGCTAAAATGCCCTGGAAAAAGAACAGAGCCCCACTTAGCGAGTAGTTCACTGTCTGAAATCATGAAAGGCACCAAGTCATATAACCTCAGGGAAAAGGACAAGATGTCCTGCACTGAACAAAAACTTAACTAACGGTTTTCATAGACCTTTAGGGGGAAAAAATCTGCTAGGGAGGAGAAAGTGCTACTTTATTACCAGTACAGGCTGTTCCCATGAGTCGTTGGAAATAAATATATACTCTCTACACTGCTGGATTTTAATTCATTTACAGTCTTTTTTCAATCAAAGGTTTCAAATCTCTGCATGAAGAATGATAGATACCATACAGTTGCAGGGGCAGACAGAGCTAGAAAATATTTTTTTCCCTCTTGGGACATTAGAGGGAGCTTGCCCTGGTAACTTCCCCACCAGGTGGTTTCCTCTCATTTTTCTCACATTTAACTGAAGAAATAAAAATAAGGTCCCCTCAGCCTTATTTGGAAATAATGAGAATTAAAAAGACATGTCATGAAGGGGTTCAGGAAGAAAGCAGTCTGTTAATTGTAAAATATTTTATAAAAGCTAACCATTTATGATTTGCTTGCTAACCATTTATGATTTGCTTGCTAACCATTTATGATTTGCTTACGTTGTCCTTTACATATACTACATTGTACCCTCATCCTTACTTTTTAAAAAAGATTTATTTATTTAATTGAGAGAGAGAGAGCATGTGAGCACACATGTGAATGAGGGGGCATGCAGAGGGAGAGGGAGAGAATACCCAAGCAGACTCCATGCTGAGTGTGGAGCCTGACATGGGGCTCAATCCCAGGACCCTGTGATCAGGACCTGAAGGGAAACCAAGAGTCAGATGTTTAACGGGCTGCGCCACCCAGGCCCCCCCTCACCCTACCTTTTGCAGATCAGGAAACTGAAACCCCGTGAAGTTAAGTCTCATCTGTAGCCAGTGTGTTTTCACCCCAGGGTTCATAATCACTTCTGCCCAATGTCATTAGGGAACTCTACAACCAATCTGTTTCATTTTCAGCCAGTCCAGGCAAGATCAAATCACAGTAAACTGTTCCCCTCTCCTCACTGGGGCACCACCACCTTCCTAGTTACCCAGACCAGAAGCCGTGGCTTCTCAGCCAATAGCTCTCATGCCCATGCCAGATCCCATGTGTTGGCAGTCCTACAGTGTCACTTTCCCAACCCTTCCTGAAGCCATCCCTTCTGCAGCATCCGCACTGCCCCCACGTGGGTCCAGGCCACCTTCCTTTCTCCTTGGGCAAGAGCAGCACTCTGGTCAGCCTCTGACCCCATCCTGGTGCCCCCTCAATCCACTTCACCCAGTGCCATGTTGGGAAAACTCACCTTGGATACACTGTGCCATTGCCTGCCTGCTGCCCCTTGCTGGCTTGCCTCGGGAGCAGGCAGATCAGATGTGACAAGACTGAGGGCTTGGGATATCAATAAGCACACATGCCAGCCAGCCTTGACGTTGTGTCAGGAAGATGGCGGGGCTCTGCAATCAGAGAACCTGGTGCTTGAACCCCAGGTGTGGTCGTTTCCTAGGGCTGCCCTAACAATGGGTCTGTAAACTGGGTACCTTCAAACAACAGAAAGTCATTATCTCACAGTTCTGGAGGCTGGAAGTCTGAAATCAAACCATCGGCAGAATGATATTCCCTCTGAAGGCTCTTGGGAAGAGTCTTCTTTGTCTCTTCCTAGCTTATGGTGGTCATTTGCCATCCTTGGAGTTCCTTGACTTGTAGCTGCATCTTTCTAGTCCCTGCCTCTGTCATCATGTGGTTTTTCCTCTTTCTGTGTGTGTGTGTGTGTGTGTGTGTGTGTGTGTGTCCTCTGTGCCCAAATCTCTCTCTCCTAAAAAGAATATCAGTCAGGAGCACCTGGGTGTCACAGTTGGTTAAGCATCTGCCTTCGGCTCAGGTCATGATCCCAGGGTCCTGGGATCAAGCCAAGCCCTGCATCGGGCTCCCTGTTCAGCAGGGAGTCTGCTTCTCCTTCTCCCCCTGCCCCTCCCTGCCATGCATGCTCATGTTCTCTCTCTCAAATAAATAAAATCTTTAAAAAATATATCAGTCATCAGATTTAGGGCCCACCCAAGTCCAATATGACCTCATCTTAAGCTGCATACATGTGCAGAGACCCTATTCCAAATAAGGTCACATTCAGGGTACTGTGCATTCGGACTTCAGCCTATCTTTCCAGGGGACAGAGTTCAACCCACAACAGGTTTGGCCCCTGACTGTGCACTTCTTCAAACTTTGAATTTCTCACTTATTCAGCAGGAATGACAATATCTAATTGCCAGGGGTACTGTGACCAATAATGGAGATATGCTTATAAAGTGTTTATCAGAGTGCCTGTCTCATAGAGACGGCGCAGTAAGTGGCAGCTGTGACTCATTACCAGACTTTTCCCTTTAAAGAATTATCTGGGAGCTAACCTTCATTCTAAGTGCACCAAGGAAACATGGCATTTCAAGTAAGCCTGCCTCCAATCCCTTGAGAAACACAGCCGATAATGGTTACCAATTTATTTTTATTCTGATCTCTATATTGCGTCTCTTTATGGTAGAATGCATGGACCGTCATAACAAAACTCAAAATCCAGATTCCAAAGTTAGGTGTACTCAAGGGCGCTACCCTACGTGGGACATGACTTCAGACGAAACCTGCAGAGAAACCTGTGGAGGAAACCCATCTGTCACCATTGTGGTCACAACCCTCCAGGGGGAGGAGCTACGGTGCTCAGGACGGCAGATGCTTCCAAGGGCAGCCCTCCCAATCCCTTCTGCATCCAGCTGTCCAGCTGCTTATTAGAAGGAGAGATGGGAGATTAGGAGGGAAGCCGATCCCTGCTTGCAAATTCAGGTTCGCCCTCTGGTGCTCTGTCTGTAGCTTCGGTTTGTCACTAATGGCTTTAGCGTCCTGCTTTTGTGTCCCAGCAGCCTTGGGTATTGCCTGTGATGGCACCGACCTCACTGCCAGGCATATGGATGCTTAGTTTAATCAGTGCAACTGGGGGATGTTTAGGCAGACTGCGGTGCAGAGGGTGGCAGAAATGCTTAATGAGAGAGAAAACAAGAGGCTCTTTGGAAAGCAGGATGGGCACAGTAAAGCTGTTTCTCACACTCAAAAGCTGGAGTTGACCTCTGCCCCCTGACAGCCTGACTGCCAGTGGGATGTAGACCCAGGAACTTTCCTGCTAATCCGATCCATCCCTCTGTCTCCAGGAATTTCTTCTGCTGCCAGGTCTGGAAGCATCTTCTGTCACTATGCTTTATGTTTGCCTGGGTGGAGAGGAGAGCAGGTTATCAGTGGGGGAATGGAGACACAAGAGATGCCTGGGTCTGCATTGTACTTTTCTCCATTATCTGTATAAAAAAAAAAAAAAAGAAAGAAAGAAAAGAAAAGAAAAAAGGTGTCCCTGAGCTCTGAGCTAAGGTTTGTTTGAAATGATCAGAAGGCAACTGTTCTAGAACTTTCTTGTAACTGGGGCAATGGTACAAAGATCAGCTTCAGAGGCAGACCTGGACTCTCACATTTCCTCTTTGGGCACTCTCTAGCTGTGTGGCCTTGGTCAAGTTTCTTGACCTCTCTGAACTGGGTTTCCTCATCTGTCAAATAGGGATAATGCTATTTCCCTTGTGGGCTTATCATGAGATTTCAATGAGATAGCATAGGTTTGGTGAATGTTGGATCCCAGCTTTCCTTTTACTTTTCCAGGCAGTGAACTTAGCGTTACTGAACACTTAGTCATTGGCCAGTTTTGCAGGTGTGAGTGCAGAGTGTATCTTCAGTCAGAAGCCTATTTTCTTTCAAAATTATATAGGTAAATTAATATTTTATTAGCATATCATATATGCTATATATATCCTGTATACCATTGCTGCATTAATTTTATAGGGGTGGTGTTTGATATTAGTGATCTAAAACCAGTAAGACAGGGAATACACATCTCTGTACACACACACACACACACACACACGCACACACACACACAACTCATAATGCAATGAAGGAGACCAATAAACAAATTAACCGTGAAGGTACAACATAAATCCTGACAAAAGATGTTCAGAAAATAGGCATTAAGTCAAATCGAAAAGTGGCAGAGGATAGGATGCTTTTTTGAGAGCAGAGGTTACTTTTTTAAAGGCAAAGTAGAAGGAACATTCTGGGCAGAAGTGAAAACATGTACCAAGACAAGGAGATGGGGATGGGAACTCCAGGCTTGGGGACCACAGGTAGTTCAGTATGCTCTGTGGAAGCATCAAAGTGTAACTCTGGGTCTCTGCCCAAGAGCTTGAAACTTAATTGAGGGGCCATGTGCATGTCTTGGAGGGTTACTAACACAGAGCATGGTGATCATTGCACACTGAGCAGAAAGCCATGAGTGTGACCCAAAAAATGAGAATTTCACTGCCCTTGTCTTCAAGGATGATACAGACTAGAGTTACACTGCCCAGTACGTGCCACAACTGAGCCTTTGAAATGTGGCTGGTGCAATTGAGATGTACCATGGGTATAAAATATACTCTGGTATATATTATATTCCATTATTAATTTTTATGTTGATTACATGTTGAGAGTATACTAATATGGATACATTGGGTTAAGTAAAATCTATGATTACAACTAGCTTTACATGTTTCTTTTTTCTTTTCATTTATTATTGAAGTGAAACACAAGTTTCAGTGTAAAACATAGTCATCTGACAATTCTGTACATTACTCCATTCTCACCACCGGTCAGTGTAGTCACCATCTGTCACCATACAACATTATAATAGTATCGACTATATTCCCTGTGCTGTATTTTTCATCTCCATGACTTAATTATTTATAAATGGAAGTTTGCTCTTCTTAATGCCCTTCATCTAGTTCACCTTTCCCCCACCCATCTCCCATCTAGTAACTATCAGTTTGTTCTCTAGATCAAAGTGTTTGCTTTTTGTCTCTTTTTTTCTTTATTCATTTGTTTTGTTTCTTAAATTCCATATATAAGTGGAATCATATGGTACTTGTTTGTCTCTGGTTGACTTATTTCACTCAGTGTTATACCCTCTAGATCCATCCATATTGTTGCAAATCGCAAAATATTATTCTTTTTTATGGCTGAGTAATATTCCATTGTGTACGTGTTTGTGTGTGTGTGTGTGTGTGTGTGTATTACATCTTCTTTATCCATTCATCTGTCACTGGACACTTGGGCTGCTTCTAAAATTAAGCTATTGTAGGAGTACCTGGGTGGCTCAGTGGGTTAAGCCTCTGCCTTCGGCTCAGGTCATGATCTCAGAGTCCTGGGATTGAGCGCCGCATCGGGCTCTCTGCTCAGTGGGGAGTCTACTTCCCTCTCTCTCTCTCTCTCTTCCTGCCTCTCTGCCCACTTGTTATTTCTCTGTCAAATAAATAAATAAAATCTTTTTAAAAATTTAGCTATTGTAAATAATATTATAATAAACATACCTTGTACATGTATCTTTTCAAATTAGTGTTTTGTATTCTTTGGGCAAATACCCAGCAGTGGAATTACTAGATTATATAGTAATTCAATCAGTAATTATATAGTAATTCAATTTTTAGTTTTTTGAGGAATCTCTATACTGTTTTCCACAGTGGCTGTACTAGTTTGCATTCCCACCAACAGTGCACGAGGGTTCCTTTTTCCCCATATCCTCACCAACACTTGTTGTTTCTGATTTTAACCAAGTGTGAGGTGATATCTTATTGTGATTTTAATTTGCATTTCCCTAATGATCAGTGATGTTGAGCATCTTTTCATTTATCTGTTGGCTGTCTGTATGTCTTCTTCAGAGAACTGCCTGTTCATATCTTCTGCTCATTTTTTAGTTGTATTATTGTGTGTGTGTGTGTGTGTTGAGTTGTATCAGTTCTTTATATATTTCGGATACTAACCTTTTATCAGATAGGTTATTTACAAATATCTTCTCTCGTTTAGTAGGTTGTCTTTTAGTTTTGTTGATTGTTTCCTTTGCTGTGAAGAAGTTTTTTTATTTTGATATAGTTCCAATAGTTTATTTTTGCTTTTGTTTCCCTTGCCTCAAGAGACATATCTAGAAAGATGTTGCCATGGCTGATGTCAGAGAAATTATTACCTATGTTCTTTTCTAGAATTTGTATGTCTTCAGGTCTCATATTTAGATCTTTAGTCCATTTTAGCTTAATTTTTGATATATGGTGTAAGAAAGTGGTCCAGTTTTGTTCTTTTTCATGAAGCTGTCCAGTTTTCCCAGCACCATTTATTAAGGAGATTATCTTTTTCCCATTGCATATTCTTGCCTCCTTTGTTGAAGATTAACTGACCATATATCATGGACTCTCTATTTTGTTCCACTGATCTGTGCATCTGTTTTTCTGCCGGTACCATGCTGTTTTAATTATTACAGCTTTATAGTATAGAAATCTAGAATTGTGAGACCTCCAGCTTTGTTATTTTTCAAGATTGCTTTGGCTACTTGAGATCTTTTGTGGTGGTTACTTTTTAAATGTGGCCACTAGAAACTTCACAGTTTCTAGTATATATGTAGCTCATTATATTTCTGTTGGACAGTGCTGATCTTGAGATTGAAAAGTCTTGACCTAGGATGATGGGGAAGGACATGGAGCTTGAACACTGCTGTGGAAAATCAGTAGGGTTCACGTACATGTAACAGAAGAGGAATAATTTTCCAAAAGGAGAGTGATCCATGTGTAAGCACCAAGGTAGAATGTGCAAGACTCATTTAGGGAATCATCAATAGACTGTCTAGATGGAACAGGTGGAAAACTCTCAGTGGCATTTTGATAAAATGATGCATATTGATCATTTACACTCAGATATGTTGATAGGCTTCATGTGAATAAGAAACAGGAAGAAATGTCCATCACTGGCAGTAACAGTGGAAAATTCCAGAGAGGCTCCCTAGTGTTTCACTTTGGATGGTAGTCAAGGGTTACCCTAGAGAACATTAAAATATTATCTCATGATTAGTTTTGGAAAAAAAAATGAAAGTGTTGATGAATCTTGTCATGTCCTTTCTTTGAACTGCCTCAACACTGTGACTTCTAAAAGCTATAAATATGTGTTCGAGAAGGATATGGATGAAGGCACAGGTGACAGACCCCTCCCTGCATGAGGATCTTCACAGAGGAATTAAGAAAAGCCTCTAATCTTTCATGATCATGTCCTGTGAGACAGCTACTAGATGTGCCCCACATGGGCACTCTGCCACAAGAAATTGTGAGCTGGGAGTACCTGGGTGGTTCTAGTCAGTTAAGCATCCACTTTCAGCTCATGTCATGATCTTAGGGTCTTGGAATGGAGCCCTGTGTCAGGATCCCTGCTCAGTGGGAAGCCTGCTTCTCCCTCTGCCTATGCCTCTCCCCCTGCCTGCACTCTCTGGCTCTCTCTATCTCTCTGTCAAATACATAAACAAAATCCTTTAAAAAAAAATAAAAGAAAAAAGAAATTGTGAGCTGAATTGATCCAACATTATATTTTATTCTTGTATTTAAAGAACTTAGAAGGATATCTTGGACATGATGATTTTACAATAGTTGCTGACTTTTTTTTTTTTAATGCAAAAAATGCTAAAGCAAGATCTTGCCTTCATACTGTGTTGGGTACTTTAGCTAGTGGTTTATATGGTAGTGTTCAGGATATATAGGGATTCATACTCTACAACAGGCAAGGTAATAATTAGGGCTAATATCAGTTAAATATACAAAAATACATGGATATGAAATATACAAGTCATGGGTAAATTATCTTGTATCAGCTGAGAGGGAACTACAGGAAAGGTTATTTTTACTATTAACATATAATGTATTCTTTGCTTCAGGGGTACAGTTCTGTGATTCATCAGTCTACACACTTCATAGCACTTACCATAGCATATACCCTCCCCAATGTCCATAAACCAGCCACCCTATGCCTCCCAGCAACCTTCAGTTTGTTTCCTGAGATTAAGAGTCTCTTATGGTTTGTCTCCCTCCCCAGTTCCATCTTATTTTATTTTTCCCTCCCTTTTGCCCACGACCCCCCACTCTGCCTCTCAAATTCCTCATACCAGAGAGATCATATGATAATTGTCTTTCTCTGATTGACTTATTTTGCTTAGCATTTTACCCTCTTGTTCTATCCATGTCATTGCAAATGGCAAGATTCCATTCTTTTTGATGGCTGCATAGTATGCCATTGTGTGTGTATATATATATATATATATATATATATATACACACCACATCTTCTTTATCCATTCATCTGTTGATGGACATCTAGGTTCTTTCCATAGTTTGGCTACTGTGGACCTTGCTGCTATAAACATTCGTGTGTACATGCCCCTTCGGATCACTACATTTGTATCTTTAGGGTAAATACCCAGTAGGGCGATTGCTGGGTCATAGGGTAGCTCTATTTTCAACTTTTTGAGGAACATCCATACTGTTTTCCAGAGTGGCTGCACCAGCTTGCATTCCCACCAACAGTGTAGGAGGGTTCCTCTCAGGAAAGACTATTTAACCGAAGTGCTCATAATGGCAAGAATTTTAACCATTTCTCTTCTCCAGCAAAACCCACAGAATCACCTAGATGGATATTCTCCTGACTAGGGAAGGCGATTAATCCCATGTGGGAAGTTCTGCCAAAATGTTCAAGAACTAGCTCTTGAGCAAGCTAGTTGGCTTGTAGACTCTTAAGTACCAATGACACCCCAGTGGACCACAGTTACTGAATGTCTCAGTTCAGGCAGACCTGAATTCCAAGCCTGGCTTTGGCATTCATTAGTGTGTTACCTTTAGGAGATCACAAAACCCTCCTATGCCTTAGCTTCCTTATCTGTCTTATGGGATAGTAGCCCTAACTGTCTCATAACTGTCTCTGTGTTGTAAGGATTACATGAGGTAAAGTGTGTAAAGGGGTCTGTAAGCTTTGTGGTGGTGTTGGTTGTGCTGGAGGGTCCTGCTGTAAGAGGAGTCAGGAAGCTGCCTTTTTTGAGTGTGAAGTGCTTTTGCCCCAGGAATTCTGAACCTTCCAGGTCTTGACACAGAAATTTCCCTGCTACTCCCTAGCAAAATGCAAGGCACTCTGAAGTAGAATTTCTTCAGTCTTTCTTTCCACTTGGCTGCTCCATCTCCCATGCCCCTTCTCAGGAAGCTTGGAGCCCCCTTTCTTGCCCTCGCTCCTAGTTACAGAGGTTTTTAAGAACTTTCTCATTTCTCAGATATATGGGTTGAGAACACTCTAAATTCTTTCAAGGGGAGATTTATGTGTTTTCACTGGTGCCCTGAATCAAAGGAATGAAGTCAAGAGGAGGGATAAAGTAGGAGAATAAATATGAAAACACTGAGACGTATGGGTTAAGAGCATAAAGAACCTCCTCCCACCAAGTCACTTACTTATATGAGTGAGTCACTTCTAAAAATAGCGACGTCCTTAAGGAGAGATGGGAGAGCAGTAATTACTCAGACAGCAGCTTCCTCCACCTGTTTCCTCAGGGCAGGAACTGGGGTATGTAAAGACAGAGGCTTCGAGGTGGTCCAGAGGATAGACCCATCAGAGGGATCCTCTGTGATGAAGACAAACTTTGAGATCTATACCTTTCATCCACTTCTTTTTATTTCTTTTTCATCTGGAAGAAATGCCGCATGCCAAGTAGCCAGCCTCTTTGCATTTAAAAGGGGCCTGGCTCCCTCACAATTCCAGTGCCCTGCCTCCTCACCTTAAAAATGAAGCTCCTGCCCTTTGGTTTTAGGCTTTGATGGTGATGGAGATTGGGACCTGAGCTCCTGCCTGGCTCTGCTCCTGACGGTATTCATGAGAAGCTCGTGAGCCGATTTGAAAATTTAAGGGACCCTGGCTTCCACTTGCCCCATTCCAAGTGTATTTGCTCAAGAGCTTATCCTTCATCACAGTTGTGCTGGTGAATGCGGACACAGCTGGTCTGATAGCAAAAAATCAGGCATGTCATCAATGATAAACGTACACTCTGCAACGCTGTGCTCAGGCCGAATGGCATTAAGGGAGTCAGTATAAGCATTGTGTAAGTTTCACCCACAAGGTTATTAGAATTATTATGGAGGATAAGCCCTTGAGTGCTGCCATCAGAGCCCTAGGTCCAGTTCCTAGCTTTTCAGCTTAGGAAAGTCAGGGAGCCAGGAGAAACATAGCACTCTCAAGATAAGTAATAGAAGAGAATTTAACAAAGGGACTGTTTCCAAAGGTACAGGGAGCTGCATTTTTTTCTGAGGGCTACTATAACAAAGCATCATAGACTGAAGTAAAACAACAGAAAGCTAGAATCCCACGGTTCTGGAGGCCAGAAGTCAGAAATTAAGGTATGGGCAAAGTTAGGTGCCTTCTGATTCCTGGGGAATCTTCCCTTGTCTCTCCTGAGCTGCTGGTGGTGGCTAGCAGGCTCTGGAGCTCTGTGGCTTGCCACCTATGTCCTGTCTCTGCCTCCCTTGTCTTCACATAGCTGTTGTCTTATAAGGATCCCAGTCATATTAGATTAAGATTCCCCTACTTGTATGCTAGCCAATTACATCTGCAATGACCCTATTTCTAAATACGGTCACATCATGAAGTACAGGGAGTAGAATTCCAACATCTCTTTTGGCGGGGATACAATTCAACCTAACACGGTAGGGTTTAGGGAAGCCCCCATGTGACTCTGAAGCACCTGGGTTCATTTCTTGCCTGAAAGTGCAGGGGATGGAGGATTTCTAGAAGCTTTAGCTACACCTGGCTATAGAAAAGGATGCCTGACCAGAGCTGTGGCCTCAGGGAGGGAATTGCCACCCCTGGCAGTGGACACCCAGGCAGGGAGGGAGCTGGGGAAATAATCATTCTGACCTCTTTCTCCTTCCAACCTCTCCTCTCCTGGGTCTCCTGCAAGCATCTCCCACTGCTTGAGTGCAGCAGGGAGCCCAAGGACAGCAGCCCATGGACTCATTTCCTAGAAGTTGGCATTCTAGAGCATGGAGCAGGATGAAGTGGGTGAAGACTGGATATGGAGGAGCAAACAGAAACTAATTAGCATCATTTTTCTCAGCAACATTCTCTGATCTTTTGAGTCATAAACCCAAGTGAATGTTCTTCAACACATTGGACCCATATGGGCCAGAGAACAGCTTAACGAAGGCTGAGGTCATTTCCATAATGGCAGCAGGACCAGTCCAGTTCCCCAAGTACAATATTTGGAGCCGATGCTGTGTGGTGCCCTCAGGAGTTCAGAGTCTAGCAGGACACAGATAACTCTTACTACAAGTCTCAAGCAGTGACAGTGTAAGGCTGATAAGAATACTGAAAGTTCTGCAGTGGGGAATCTGAGCGGATTTGTGGAAAGGATAGCATTTAGGCTGAAGCTTAAAAAGGTAGAGTTGGGGCACATGAAGATCGGAAGGCAGGGGAAGCCGGACTGCACAAAGGACATGAACCAATCTGGACATGAACCAATCTGGCAGTACAGATGAGAGGGTGGAAGGTAAGGTATATGACAACAAACAGGATTATAAAGGAATGGGACTAAAAACACTAAGCGGTGAAGAATCTAGAGTGCCTGATTAAGTTTCCACTGAAAACTTAGCACTTGCGATGATACTGTGACTGCCAAGGTTATAGAGTAGGTCTGTCCTGTTGTGAATGTAAACTGGTTCTTCTTCCTTTCCCGGGCTGGCCCTGTTGAAATCTCAGTGGTTCTTTCAAGGTTCTTCTGAGATTAAGACTATTGCCTGTAGTTGAAGTAGACATCTTCCAGAAGCCAGAGGTGGGCAGTTACTTGACTCTGAACTCCTGAGGGCACCAGCCACAGCATCGCCTCCAAACAATGTACTTGGGAAACTGGACTGCTGCAAAGGTAGGGTATCCAGAGCCACCAGTCAACAAACTGTCACCGCACAAATGGTGGCACCGAGGAGTTTTAGGAGGGCCAGAGGAAGAGATGCCCTGATGGGGGGAAGCCTGGGGCATGGGTTTCCACTGCAGGTGTGGCTGTGGGTGGGTGTGGAAGTGATATTTTTGAGGAGGTGGGAGGGATGGATGCTGTACACCAGGGAAGGGAAACCAGGAAGCATCACCGGGAGGGTGAAAAGTCCCAGGGACTGAACCCAAAGAAGTCGGCAGAGGAAGCATGTGGAAAAAGAGAAATCAAGGCATTTCAACCACAAGTGGGAGGAGAAGAGGGTAGGAAGTGCAAAGAGACCCCAACTGCATATCAGATTTCAAAAGAGGCAAATGAGCTGGAAAGAAGATGCCAAGAGCTGAGAATGAGGAACATGGGAGGAGTGTGAGGCTGTTCTGTGGGCTCTGAAGGTGGGAATGAAAAAAGGGAATCTTCCAAGTGGAAAAAGTGAGAAACTGGGAAAGAGAAGGCAAATTAGTGCTTGGGGACAGGGAAGACAGAAGAGGGATTTCAGAGAGGGTATCTAGAATCAATTGTTGGTTGATTGAAATCAATCAGTTGAATGAAAAAAGAGACTTGAGATGGGAAATGAGACCCTACAGATCTTAGACTGGTCACAACGAAGAGAAGATCATCCTGGTGTTCCACAGGCCAAAAGAGCAGGTTCCGTAAGCCACAAACAGGAGACGACATCAGACTGGTAGAAGGGTGACAGAATTCACCACACAGAGCAATCCTGACTTCCCCCGGATAAGTTTTTAGTATTTCTATTTTCATTTTTCATATTGGTTGTAGTCTTGGCAACCACAAAGACTTTGCATTCTGTTCGTTGTGGCATCTTACATAGTGATTTGACTTAAATGGAAGCACTGTCTATGGAAACAATCCATTCCCTGGTCTCACAGAGACACACAAGCTAGCCCACAGCATTGAAGCTGATGATCTGAGGACTTGCACGAACAGTTCTGGAAGGACTCACTTGTCGTAATCGCAAATAGAGCTTCAGAAATCCACGTGGGAGAAAGTGATTGGGGCTCTGCATGAGGCAGTTAGAACTTGGGGCCTCCCGTGATCCTATTCACAATCAACCGTGGCACCCTCAGATTGGAATGATAAACCTCAGGTGGGGTTTCAAACCCCCATGCCCTCCTCCCATGCCCATGAAAGACACCATGAGTCCATGCCAGTGGCCCCTCCCAGCCAGCCCAGCCAAGTATGAACTATGAACTGTCCTTACCACGGCTCTCCAGACGACCTCCATCACCAACTCTAACTGGCAGGGGAGTGGAGACCCATTTGCCATTAGCCCTTGTAGAGTCTTTCTTAGAAGAAACTTGTGTGGCTAGAATTTGTACCGCTGAGGAACTCTCTAAATCTGTAGTGGAGAAAGTCCTTCACCAATTAATACAGTAACACCTAGTTATCCCCCTCATCACTGAACAAGGACCATGAACAAAAGTGTTGTCCAGAGACACAAAGCCTGTTCACATCAAGTGCCATTTCTGATGGAAACCTTCCTAAGGAGCATGCACTATGCTCTTCCTTGCTTGGGAAATAGAGTCTCTTAGATGCCATTTGATCTTTTATTAGCTTTTTGTTTTTTGAATGTAATTTAAAATATTTTGGGGTGCCTGGGTGGCTCAGATGGTTAAGCATCTGCCTTCAACTCAAGTCATAATCTCCAGGTCCTGGGATTCAGCCCTATGTCTGGCTCCCAGCTGGGCAGGAAGTCTGCTTCTCTCTCTCCCTCTGCCTCTCCCCCTGCTTGTGCTCTGTCTCTCTCTCTCTCAGATTAATAAATAAAATTTTTAAAAAAATAAATTAAATAAATAAAAAATAAAATATTTTGTGCACTTCTAGAGATGGCTCAGAAGATTATCTTCCTCTCTTTTGATTAGCTTCTGTCTTTAGAATGCCATTTGAGTCCATTTCTGGTAGTCTCATCACCTTCCAGTTTTCTGTCTGAGGCTTCTTAGGCAGTATGAGAGGCTATCAAGGGCCCAGGGGAACGAAGAATGTTCAATCATTAACCCATTTTCCACATTCCACCAAAGTGATGTAGATGGGCTTGATGAGGAATGTTTCCCCTCTGTGGTGATCATTAACTTCTTTTATATATTTCTGAATTTGAGGTTGTGTTACAGATGTGTGAGGCCCTGGAATTTAAATTTCAAGATTAATGGACTATTTGGACATTACCTAAGAATGATTTTCTTTTGTTTGGTCCACATTACTTGTTTTGTCTAAAACAAACTATTGTGAATCACAGGTTATAACTAAGTTACAGGCCATCAGCCATGAATATTCATCAGGAGGATGACTTTTCTGAACTTGGGCCTGAGAAAATGAGGGAATGATCACTCATGCGTGTGTTACAGACTTGGCCTGAGATCCCTTCCATTGTCTCCGCAATAAATGCTCATCCTTACAGGGCAGTGGTGAATATGAAAGAGAACCGGACATGGGTAAAACCACGGAACTGGGATGATAAACTGAGCTGAGGATGGGAGGGGGCAGGTACAAATGTTATCCATAGATTAATGAGAAAGATCTCTGCCCTCAAGTTACTCACTCAGACTTGCACATGGTGCATGGTTCTCAGACCTGCCAAACAATTTTAAAACAATCTCTTACACCATATTTTGCAATGCCCCCTTTCTTTGCCTGGAATGAAACTTACCAATAATATGTCTAAGGGAGGGGGAGGATGGAAGATAATCTGCCGGTTCCTCACTGGGGCAAGGAGTAGACAGAGAAGGGACTAACTAAGGGAGAAGGGCAGGCTCTCTGCATGGTAGGAAATTGGGGTCTGACATGTGGAGAAAAGGCCACAATTTCAAACCCCTCAGCTTTCTGGGAGCACACGGTGCTGGAGGACAGGGCAGCCAGGCCAAATATCAGGAACACACTAAGTGCCAGGAGTACACCCAGACAAGACAGAAGACAAACTCATCCATATGGATGCATGCAACAGAATGGATGAATCTCAGAAACATGGGAAAGAGCCAGACATAAAAGACTATATTCTATATGATTTCATTGACAGGAGAGTCTAGAAGAGGCAAAGCTGTAATAACTGAAGACACATCAGTGGTTGCTAGTGATGAGGAATTGGGAAAGGTTTAACTGCTAAGGGTCATGAAGACACTTCTTGAGAAGATGGAAACATTCTGTATCATGAGTGTAGTGGTGATTCATGACATGAGATTGCCAACAGTCATCAAATTGTACAACTAAGTTCATGAATTGTATGTACCTTATGCCTCCATGAGGCTGTTCTTCAAAAATCAGGTGTATAATCTGGCAGAGAGATGGAATCACAGAACACCTTGACATTGAGGCACCAATTTCAAGGACCAGCAGATGAGACTGGGCGTGAGGCCTTAGAGAGATGCTAGCACAGATGTAACCTGGCCAGACCACTGTTGGGATATTTACTCCATGAACATGTATCGCACACCTACTATGTGCCAGGTACTGTTCTAGGACCCAAGTATGTAATGATGACAGAGGGATCACAAAGTTAACTCCAAAGTTGGCCCCAAGTTCAGCATTCTACTGATATTTGGACTATTTTATATCAAGTTTGTCAGCATGGCTATTTAGGTAATGTTGGGAGGTTATCTTTTTAGCTAGAAACGATGCTTTCAGGATGAAGAATATTAATCAGGGTTGATGAGTAGAGAGGCTACCGGTCCACACTGGCAGGAATATTTATCCACAATGAGTGCTAGCTTGTTCTGTTCATTGAGCACATTTCTTGAGCTCCTACCATGTGTCAAGCACTGAAGAAGACACCCATATGAATGGGTACCTATTCTCAAGAGGATTATAAGCTAGAATAAGAGAGAAGGCAATCTTACTACTCTCTGATCATGAAATCAAAGATGGCATGTGATCAAGTGTCTTAAGAAAACATCAATGAGCTGTGGTGCTTAGGAGAGTGTGCCTTCACTTCTTGCTAGGATGTTGGAGGATACTTAAGTGATAAATCTTGTTTGCTCTTGACCCTTTGTAATCTGGGCCTAGGCTCAGGCCCTAACGGTGAAAGTCCTCTGTACTCAAGGGAGGCAGGTTTGCTTGGCTGAATGCATCCAAGAACTGAGGGGTGGGCAGTAGGCAATGTGAGATGGGCTGAATTTATCATAAGTCAGTGTCAAGGTCCCAGATTGGAACAGTAATAGTGAACCAAAGCCAGTTTATTGGTGTGTATGAGTAGTTGAATTTTCCCTGGCAGGTAATGGATAGGGTATGGGTGATGGAAGGAATGGCATGGGTATATGCAGGAAAAAGGCAAGACATGTGTTGTGCTCAGGATATCACAACGCCTGGTGCCTAGCAGAGGCTCAGTAAATTTTAGGTGAGTGCAATGAATGGTTGAATGAATCATTGCATCTGGAGGGACAAACTACAAAGAAGAAAGGTTGAAAGCAAGGAAACTAGTCTTGAGCAGGCCTGAGGATCTGAACAAGATCTGAACAAGTATGTTTGTTTTAGAGTCATAAGGCTGTTGAAACAAAGTACCACAATTGTTGTGACTTAAAACAACACACATTCATTATGTTAGAGTTCTGGAGGTTAGAATTCTAAGACTGAGGTGTTGGTGGGGCTCGTTCATTCTGGTGACATCAGAAGAGAATGAATTTCTTTGCCTTTTAAAGCTTCTAGAAATCAAACTGCCTTCCTTGATATGTGGCACCTTCCTCCATCTCCGGTACCCCACTCCTAACTCTGGCTCTGTAGTCTTTTTTTTTTCCTCCCTCTAAATCTAACTCCATTGCCTCTCTTTTTTTTTTTTTTTTTTTAAGATTTTATATTTATTTGTCAGAGAGAGAGAGATCACAAGCAGGCAAAGTGGCAGACAGAGGCAGAGAGAGAAGCAGGCTCCCCACTGAACAAGGAGCATGATGCGGGACTCGATCCCAGGACCCTGGGATCATGACCTGAGCCGAAGGCAGTGGCTTAACTGACTGAGCCACCCGGGCGTCCCTATTGCCTCTCTTTTACAAAGACATCCACAAAGTCCCTTTTGCCATAAAAAGTGACACGTTCACAGATTCCTAGGGTTAGGACAGCAGGGGTGGACATCTTGGGGGCCATTATTTAGCCTACCAGGGTAATATCCAGTTCCAAATCTTCTCTTTCACCAAACAAAAGCCGGGAACTAGAGGAAATACCCTACCTCCAAAACAAGCAAAGGAAAGGTGAGAAGAAATAATAACCTTTAACCACATACAGACTAAATAGAAGATGCTACTAATTAGCTTTAGCAGTAGAGATTCTGAAAGATTTGAAATTTCTCTCCAAACACAAGGATGTTTAGTGAGGTCATCTTAGGGAACAAATTAGTATGGGTGTCTCCAGCAATCAGACACTATTTCTGTAAGGATTTGCTGGTACCAGCTACAGAGGACTGCCCAAATGGAAGGGGAGAACCAAATCTGCAGGGGGGAGGAAAACTGGCTTCTCTCTGAAGGAAATAACTATGATCAGGGTTCAAAACTGAATAGTAAGAAAGTAGCTGAAGTCCCTGGAGAACTTCATAGGGAAACCTAGAAGATTAAGAAGGAGTGGGTCCTATTAGAGTGTACACTGGCATCAGTTTGATGATCCCAGTAATGTTTTAGGGCCCATTAGCTTGATCTCTCATTGTCCTCATTTGCAAAATAAAGATACTGATTAGATAAGACACCTCTGTGATTTACTTTTAACCAATTTTACAAAATAGTGATAGTTTGCTTGCTAACCCTCATAAAGTAACACTCTAGTGTGTTACTCCCTAGTGAAAGAGTCACACTCTAGTGAGAGGGGAGAGGGAAAAAGGAGAGAGAAGCATGAAGATGAGGGGGAATGATGTCCCACTGGTTCCTTAGTGCCTCATGTCATCTTTCATCCATCCCAGGAATGCCCCTTGGCTACCCAAGGGGAGTGGTGTTAAGATTGTGACTTCTAAGTTAGACTGCCTGGGTCTAAATCCTGACTCTACTCACCATATGACCTTGAACAGGTTCCTTAATTTCTCTCTGCTTCAGATTCTTAGTCTATAAGATAGAAATAACAATACCACCTTTGTCATTGGGTTGTTCCAAGAATTAAACTAACCAACACATGCTAAGGTGCTTAAAACAGTAAATACTGGGCACCTGGGTGGCTCAGTGGGTTAAGCCTCTGCCTTTGGCTCAGGTCATGATCTCAGCATCCTGGGATCGAGTCCCACATTGGGCTCTCTGCTCAGTGGAGAGCCTGCTTCCCCCCTCTCTCTGCCTACTTGTGATTTCTCTCTCTGTGTGTCAAATAAATAAATAAAATCTTAAAAAAAAAAAAACAGTAAGTACTATTGTTAAGTTATTATTAGGAGCAGTTATTGCTGACACAACCCCTAGTTGGGGCATTATAGATTTGCTAAGAATGTTTATTTCACATCATATTGAAAAAGCAACTGAGGTCATCAGGGCTTTGGATCTGTGCTGTTGAATACTGTTAGGTCCACATCTGAGCTTCTATCTAAAGAAGTACTTGTTTTCAATTTTTTTAATTTTGGAAGACAGAACACTGTCTTTGAGGCAGGTGGATGCCCTCTCAATGCAAGTTGACCACTTAGCTGTGAGTTCTCATCAAAAAACTATAGCATAGTTCTCCACTTTAGAAGCATTTCAAACCTGCCAGCAGAACTGACTTTATAGAAAGCTATTGATGTTGTCTTCAGTAGAAAAACAGAAGCTGATTTGTAAAAATACCTGTGAATTAATTTCTATTCTCATTGTAAATCTTGTTTGTTGTTTGCTTTTGTGTTTTTATTTGTGTGTGCATATGTGTTTGTGTGATTGTGTATGTTGTCATGTTTTGTTTTCTCTGTAGATGGTTTAGCTGTCTGAGAAAAACTGGTCTATTCAAGGACATTGCTGACTCTTTTTAATGAGGCCAAGGTCATGATTTCAGTTCCCATTTGGCCAGTTAGCTTTGCTCTCTGCTTTCTTTCATAGCCACAGGCTTCTGCCTAATCATCACATCTCAGCTGTCTTGTGGGATGTGAGAATGAGGACAGGGAGCAGATTATCAGGGCCAATCCTCAACTGCAGGTTAAGCTTATGTTAAGCCAGAGACCTCCAGAAATGTTAGCTATGATCACTCATCAGGTTGTTCTTCTTTGTCATCATTTGATGACCACGTCTTAATTTTCCCTGGGTTGGGCCCCTGCAGAAATCTGTTTCAGGCTCTATTTCTTTTAACCAGTAGACTAGATCATTTCAATTTCCATCCTCTTTACTGCCAGAGTATACTCCTGGGACCCAATTAGTACCACTATTTTTCTGTCTTCTAGAGGTATTACATCTTTAGTATCTTAAATTTCCAGCTCTCGAGTCTATTTTCAATTTCAATGAATCTGCTAATAAGAACTAATATTTATTAAGCACTTAGTTACCAGATCCCGAGACCTTCTTCATGAATTAACCTCCTTTAATTCTCAAAATAGCCTATGAGGTAGAACATAATATTCCTTTTTTCCAGTGAGGGCAGAGGTATATTACAGTTCCATTGCCAGTTGTACACAAAGTGAAGATTCAAACTCTTGCAGCTGCTCCCAGATCCTGCACTCTTTAGTCACTGCGCTAGGACAATTCCCTGCAAACATGCAGTCTGGACGGAAGAACTAGCAACTGGGTGATTACTGCAAATTCACACTGTGATGAATCGCTTTCTGATTTGGGGGATGCTCTTATACTGTGTGACCATTTTAGGAGCTAGATCAGGATGACCATCTGGCAAACTGAGCCAACTGGACAAACTATTATGTGTCAGCTATTAACACTTATTCGTGTACTGTCCGTATTCCCTAGTTGAATCACATGCCACTCGAGACTATTGCCTGGACCTCAGAAATATTTTATTGAACAGAGATGCTTGAACATACTAGTACTTGGGACCAAATGAAACCTGCATATGGGGGATCCTTTGATCCAGACGTGCTCTCTCCAATTGCCAGTGTGTACTAGACCATATTTTTGGAAGTGATTTTTCAAATGCTGAAAAGAAACCCCACATTAAAGTCCAAATATGGCATTCTTACTGACCTCCCCAACCCTGACTCTTATCACAAAGATAGGGCTTAAGACACTGAATGGTATAACATCAGGGCTTTCTTTTTAAATGTACTAGTGTTTCATGTCTTCCTGTCGATTTTGAAATACCCAACAGATTTTTTTAAAAGATTTTATTTATTTATTTATTTATTTATTTGACAGACGGAGATCACAAGTAGGCAGAGAGGCAGGCAGGGGTGGGGGGAAGCAGGCTCCCTGCTGAGCAGAGAGCCCGATGTGGGGCTCAATCCTAGGACCCTGAGATCACGACTTGAGCCGAAGGCAGAGGCCAC
Organism: Taxidea taxus jeffersonii; assembly: GCA_003697995.1. NCBI lineage: Eukaryota > Metazoa > Chordata > Mammalia > Carnivora > Mustelidae > Taxidea > Taxidea taxus. Next base: position 140,459 of record ML110866.1, read on the forward strand.
CCAGGCTCCCCTATCCAACAGATTTTTATGCAGGACTGCAAGCTACAAGCCAACAAGTATTATCTTTTTAAAAACGAAAGCTTCAGACTTTTCAATGTTTATCATAAATGTAAATACAAAATGCCTACTGCCTCATCTCAAGAAGCAAAAGTTTTGTATACCTTAATTCTCAAAGCTATTTAGCTATATCTCTAAACCTCTAAACACTTACAGTGTTCACAAATTGGGAATATTTGACACTGATTCCTTTCTAGTATTTAAATGGGTCTGACTGATCCCTGATGTTGAACTTTTCTAGAACCTTTCAAGATGGTTTCTACATTTCCCATCATCTACATCTTCTGAAGAATTGTGGGGGGAAAGGGTAATTTGTTCATGATGGACAATGGTGAAACTCACTAAGCCCTCTTCTTTTGAAATGAATAACTTCAGGCCCAGACAATTTGAGCAAAACCAGTTTTATTAAATAACTTTGAGTCATTTCCTTCCTGTTCTAGCCTTCCTGGTCTGCCAACACACGTGGGTGGTACAGAGTCTGTGAAACTGAATACAAATTGACCCTTTCTATGGATTGTTTTATAAACACAAAACTCAGCAACCAACCTGAACCCCTTAATCTTAAAGGTGTCCTGTTTGGTTAGATATCTTCCCTTGCCAGTGATTTGGTGTCTCCCTGGTTCCCTTCTGCCCAACAGAATTAAATGCTCCCCCTATGCCAAACAGTGCTTACCAACTGTCTCCCATTTGGGCCTTTTTCCTACAGGTGAATTTTATTTCCTTCACTTCTTCTGAAATGATCTGGTTTAATTTCCATGTTTTGTAGCGTTCTGTTATGTTGGTGCAGGCTCTAGTTGTAGGCAATTTGTTTCTTTATCTTACTTCCACTTTTTCTCTTATGTACTGACATTCTTTCCATCAGTGACATCCAACTCCTTTGGATGTTTGATTTCTTTGTTTCTTGGTTTTCGGTTTTCAGTGTCCCCATCTCATCTCTTGCTACTTCTCTGAATCCATTAAACCTAATATTTCTGAAAGGTATTATCCTTGTTTGGCAGATTCTCCTTCTTTATTAGAATCAGACAGGCATGACAATAACACTTATTAGTTGGATGGCCTTAGAATGACTTGCTTAACTTTGCTGCCCATCTGGAGAGTAAAGACAATAATAATCATCTTATAGGGATGTTATACCTATTATTTGAATTAATGTCTACCCACTGCTGAATACAGTTTATGGCACTTCAGTTAATGTTTGCACCATTTTTATTTATGAGAACTAGTTAATAGGGCTGTCTTGGCTGGTTAGCTTTGTATCTTTTATCCTCTTTTCTTGCCTTCTACAAATCCCCCCAACCACTACCATTAATAGGAGAAGGAAGGAGGTTCAAACCCAGGATTCACAATCCTCATGTGGATGTCCACTGTAAAAGAGAGGTTGGCTAACTCAAGTAAGACCCCTATAATCTCATTTATCACAATTTCTCTTTGTGCTGCTTGTGAAATCAAGCATTTTCCCATCTACTGATAGGAGTTCATGAATCTTATAAAGGTGAGAACTTAAATTCACTTAAAGGATTGGGGTTAACAACAGAAACATAAATGGTTCCCTACTGATAAATTTCATGAGCATTCTTTCCTGCTGATAATAAATCTTGTCTATTTCCCCCTTCCATCTTAATCCAGAAAGGTTCTTTTGAATATGTTTTTCTTGTCTTACCCTTAAATTATTTTTAATGCCCCATTTCCTTGACCCCTCAATGATTCCTAAACCAGTAGTGCTATTCTGAGCCCAGCATGCTGTCTCCCCCATGCCCATCTCAGGGACTTCTGTCACATGAAACCAGAGCCATGAACACCACCTCTTTCTCATCCTGCCCACTGCCCCTTCTCTAATTAGGTCTAGAGACCTGCTTGTGGTCTTGTCTTCTTTAGCCAAAATTTCCAATAAAGAAGATTTAGAAAACCCCAACACAGACCATCTATAAATTCCCTAAGATAAAAGGACAACCTTAAAGAGTTTCAACAGGGAAGTGTTCTTATAAATACCTTTGGTAACATCTTAGTTTCTATCGAGAGACATAGACAACTAACTTACTCCTTGTCTAGGAAGAGTTCACAATATAGAAAGGATGCAGATAAAATAAAGCACTAAATGCAGGCTGTGAATACCACTATAGTTGAGGAATCCTCAGGGTAAAAAGGAAAAGGAAATTAATTTTATCTGGGAAAATCTTGGAAGGCTTCATGGAACAGGTGAAAGTTAAAGAATAGAGAGAAATCCAGCAAACTTCTGCAGGGGAAATGGCCAAGGATGGTATTCTAGATGAGAGATACAACTAAACAACCTGCAAGTCCTTTCCTTTAGTGTGTGTGTGCATATGTGTTTGAGGATGAGGGAAGGAATTCTAGTGGGAAATACATGCCAGGGACGATTGGTTCAGCCATATTTTTAGGGCCATTAAAGCCACAAAAACCTGTTTTTACTCTAAACATGCCCAACAAGATAATAGCGGAGAGGGAGCATATTGGCACAGGGTGTGTTTCTGTCTTGTTCCTGTCTGATTAGCACACCCTTGAAACAGGAAAGCTTGTTGTTATCTATCAAAATCGTTCTGCTTGTCAGTCTTATCCCACCCAATTTGAGGCCCCGCACACAGGTCCATTCTCACAGCCGTGACCTTTCTTTAAAAGGTGAACCTGGCCTGACATCACTGATGTTTTGATTCAGCATTCGAAGCTTTAGAAGCATTTATTTCTGAAAGAAAGAGAGTGTGCCAGCCCTAAAATGACAGCCCCCTGCTTGCTGCGGAAGAAGATTCAGGTTTTGGGGGGATTTGGGCGTGTGGTTTTTTTGTTTTTTGTTTTTTTAAAGATAATCAGTGGCAAGGGCAATTTCAGAGAAGAGAAACATGATCTGTTGGTGAAAATACAAACTCTCTTCAAATCTTCTTCAAGGGGAACCTGAGAACAAGCGGGGAACTCAAATCATTTGTATTTTACTTTGTGAGAAAAAGAAATAATATACCAAAATATACCTGTGTGTTTGACCCTTAGTTATACAAAATGGCTAGAAGTCTTTGCATTTTGGTTCAAACTCAGAGCCTACAGAACTGTGCCTTAAGTAGTTACTTGATAGCTAAAGGCTGTATGGCTTTACGTCATTTCCGAGGGAATTTCATATACATCATTCCGTGTACGTACGCTTCCTGGCACTCCGAGGAAGGCCTGTGATCACCTTATAGCTGGGGAAGCTGGAGCCACAGAAGCTGACAACGTTCCCAGAATCACACGGTGGGAAGATGTGGGAATATCACTTCACGTGGGCCATCTGACCTGGGTCCCATGCTCTTTGCATTTCAAACACAGCCATTTCTCCAGGGAACCATTTCTTCTTCTTTAAAAAGCCAGGAAGGGCAATTCCCTTGAGATTCCTTGCAGACCTGAAAAAGTTATATTTGTGATTCATCGTGAAAAAAATTGTGCCAAGTCTTTCTTGCAGAACCCATGTAGGAAATCGAAAATCGAGGTGTGAAATGGACCTCAGCCTTTGGGAGCTTTGGGTTACTGGAGATATCCTCTCCTCACCACCACCATCACCCAACCACATGCTTTTGTTTAATGTTTAAAACACGCATCGTGTTTATTTTGTTACCCGTCGAGAATTTACTCCAAAGTACAAAATATGTCCCTACTTTTCTTTTATAGCCTAAGCTCGCAAACTAGATTAGGCTAAATAGTCCTGAATAATTCATTGTAACAATGCAGCATACCCTCTAAGGAGCAAAGAAATTTTAAATAAAATAATAATAATGTCAATTTTACAGTATGAGATATTCTTAAGATGATGAAAATTCCAGTTATCTTTGTCTTTACAAATGAACGGGAATAGAAATTATATTAATACAGTAGCTAATTTAATCTCTGGGAGTCGGGTGTATTATAAGATTCAGGTATTATGTTCTTGCTAATGTGTCCCCTCTGTCTATATCTTTATAGTAAAGAGCTTGAACACTAAACTTATTACTTTCATCAGTGGGGGTGAGGAACATCTAACCTATACAAAATGGAATAGAATAGAATAAGATTGTTTTTTCTCATCTTCAAGTACTATAGATTTCTTATTCAACTTCTTTAGTTTTATGGCTAATCCAAATTTGTTCTAGAAGTTCCAATTCATGCTTAGTTCATGAAAAAGACCCTATTTAGTACTTTTCTACCCAGAGATCACAGAGTGAGGATACTAACTAATAAATGTAAGTTATTCACTTACAAAATTTTCAATGCAAAGAAGTATGATGGGGACAAATAGTCCTTAGGAAGAATCTTATTTTCAGTTACTTGAAAGTACCCACTAAGCAGAACATGAAAAATGTCATGATTAGTTTTTTTTAAAAAATGTAAGCATGAACTCTTTGCTTTAAGCAGATTATTTACATAAAAATGTAGAGAAAATATGCAGAAGCCAAGGTCAGGTGAGGAAAACAGGACTGGCATTTAAAATTAAGTGAGCTTAAATTGAGATGGAGAGTACCATGATGGTTAAGGGCACAGACGTTGGGTCTAGACTGGCTGGGTACTTTGGGTGAATGATTTCATTAAAATTCTCCTTCTTCTCTTTTCTCAGTGTTCCTGTTCCATAAGTTAGAAAGGAAAACAGAACTTATCTCACAGGCTGTTAAAGGAGTCAGTGAGTGAATCATAGAACTTTTCCTGGTGTAGGAAGCATACAATAAGTGTTACCTTAAAGAATTACAACCATGTCCATTTAGGCTGAATGTCCTTATCCCTCAGAAACCAGTCTTCCTTCTACCTTCGTGCAAATCACTGGATCATTTCCACCATTGCTGTGTCTAACATCGCACTGTATTCTCACTTGGCATACATCTCTGATCTTTAGATGAGAGGTGCCATTCCCCAGAAAGCTCTAAGTCGACAGCGGCAGCGTTGAGTGGGATGAGCGGGTCATCAGGTGTGACATGTGTTATAGGCTTTTAATATATCTATAATGACTAACGTACCCCAGTTTGTAAATTTACTTTCACCAATTACAGTGGTTTCAAGGTTATCACGATAACCTAAGCCCTGCTCCGCTGAGTTCCCACACACTTCCATGAGCGGGACAGACGCAGAGATAGAAAATCTGGGCAGGCCTGCACTCTGTGGATTAAGCACATCCCGAGTCCATGGCTGGACGGGTGTCAGCACGTCAGTGTCATTTTCACGTGTTGCACAAAAAAACGTAATGTTGAGAATGGTGGTCCTAAGCAGCATATTGATCTTGACATTTCATGAGTGCTTTGCAAACAGGAAAGGCATACGTGGGTAATCGTAGTAATTTTTGGTAAATGTGTCTTACAGAGAGGAGGCTCGCCCCTTTCAGAGTAGCTAAGAGTCTATGGGGCTCTTGTCCCGGGACATGGCTTCTGTGGCAACAAGGCCCTCTCACCTGTTCTCCGGAGCATATCCTCATTAGACTCCTTGCTGGTCCTTTAGTAGTGAACACTCCACATACAGAGAAACAACCCAAAGGATCTGCGTTCAGTTGGCTACCATTTTAGGGCTATTTGCCCACATTATTCAAACTTAATATCAGTAGCAAAGTGTGGAGTACCAGAAACATGTCAAAACCAAAGCTAGAAATATTTCATAGAAATAATATTAGTGAAAAATATAACATTTGGCCTGAATAATGGGTCCTTTGATCTCTGCAAATAGACATTTCAGCAGGAAAGAGTCAATAAACCTAAGACTTCCAGACTATAGAAGCCGCTGAGTTTAGGAAAATGCAGGTATAAGTAAAGCAGGAACTCATGATTTTTTCAATATTTAACATTAAGATAAAAATTCTTCATCTTAATGGGGTCAGACAGCTTACACTGGATATGCAAAGAGCGTTTAAAATCAGTAGTTTCTAAATCAGATCCACTGATTTTTCTAAGTGGGTAGCTGATTGATGAACTCATTCAGATCTGTGAAAAAAAACTGATACCATCTCTAGAAGCAGGATCTTGCAATCACAAAACATGAGAAGTCACAGGCCCGTATAATCAGAGCCAAATCAACCCTCCACGAAGCAAGCAAGCATCGTTCAGTCTATGCGAGCAGGACACGTAGGCATAGCTGTTCATTAAGTGGCCTCTACCTTAGCGAACTTGGCTCCCAGAGGAGGATATTCTGAGCCTGGAAAGTGACCCTGTGGTTTCGGTACACCGCCGGCTGGTGTCACCCCTGTGCCAGGCCATGGATTCTGAGCCATTCAAGAAGGGCTCTGGCTGGGCATTGTTGCCAACCTGTCTGCTTGAACAATCTCCCGGATGATGACTAGACATATTTTCATTAAAATCACCGTACTCCCTCCAAGAGCAACCAGCTGCTGGAATATTCCTCCCTCTGGTCCTACATCCAGATATATGGACCTGACATAGGATAGAAGAGGATGTGTGTGGTAGGCCTAAAGTGGGGTGACCTTCTAGCCTCTGTTCTGCCGGAAGAGACCCAGGCACACGAGGAACCAGTTCTCTCCAGCCCGTGTCTTCCACCTTCCAAAAGCCAGTCTTGTCTACCTCTCTACAGCCTGTCCTGGGAATTCAGTCATCCTCTTCGCACCTTCTTACCCCTTGTCACCCCAGCTTCTTCCACCTGGGGCAGACCCTACCCTAACTATCTGGTAACTATGTCCTTACTAGACCTACTGAGGTTGGTGATGATTTTATTAAAAATGGGGATACATTTTGGCAGTAGAATTCATGGTATTTGCTAGCAGATTGAACATAGGACAAAAGAGGACGAGAAAAGAAAGATTTCTAAGTTGGGGGATCTGGAACAGCTGGGGAGATGGTAGTGCCATCATCTTCGAAAAGGTAGATGTAAAAGTAGTAGGTTGGGGAGTGGAAATAAAAATTTCTAGTAAGCATGTGTTGCTTTCATAGTCCAAACACATACACGTTGTCTTAAGTGTTAAAAAAAAAATGCTTAAACAACCTAAAATAAACCAAAGAAATGGAGAGATGTTTTCTAACATCTAAGCGTATGACTGATTGGACTGATTTCAACAGTACAGTGAGAGAGGCGTTAATATCTATGAAAGTGAACTTGGTCTGGTGGGCATAATCGACGTCACACGGCTGATGAGTGGAAGCGGCTAAGTGGCAGGCGGATGTGCATGTTTGGAGGGGACGAAGTCAGGACTGGAGGGGTCTGTTGGTGGTGTGGAAGGCCAAGGGATTGAGAACAGGAGAGGGCAGAGCCCGTCAGGTAGAAGGAAAGCCTCGGTGAGAGGATAGAAGTTATACCCGGGCTGACAAGGCCCATGAGCGGTGAGGACAGGAGGGGGCCACCGTCTTCACATCAGAGTGGTTTGGTGACCTGGACAGGAGTAGAATCACTGGACTGGGACAGTAGCCTCCTAACTAATCTCCTACTCTCCACACTCAACCTCCCTCCAATCTCGACAGCAACCAAAGCCATCTTTCTAAACCCTAAGTCCCATCAGTCACTTGCTTGAAAACCTTCATTGGCTTGCCATTTGCACTTAGAACAAAATCTGAACTCCCAGCACTGGAACTAGGGAGAGGGGAGCGAGGCCCAAAATTGAAGAGAGGGGGGCGGGGTACCCAAAATCTTAGCAATTGAGATAAATAATATTTTAGTGCAGTGTTTTTTAAAATCAGGTTGGCAAACTACAGCCCACAGTTGCTGGTTGGCCTTTGTTGCTGTTCTTTGTTTCAAGTTTTATTTAAATTCCAGTTAGTGGGGCACCTGGGTGGCTCAGTGGGTTAAAGCCTCTGCCTTCGGCTCAGGTCGTGATCCCAGGGTCCTGGGATCGAGTCCCGCATCGGGCTCTCTGCTCGCCAGGGAGCCTGTTTCCTCCTCTCTCTCTCTCTCTGCCTGCCTCTCTGCCTGCTTGTGATCTCTGTCTGTCAAATAAATAAATAAATAAATATTAAAAAAAAATAAATTCCAGTTCGTTAATACACAGTGAAATATTAGTTTCAGGAGTAGGATTTAGGGATTCGTCACTTACATACAATACCCAGTGCTCATGACAAGTGCCCTCAGTAACCCCCTTCACCCATTTAACCCATCCCTTCTCCCCCCACTCTCTCCTCCATCAACCCTCCATGTGTTCCTTATAGTTAAGAATCTGTTTTATGGTTTGCCTCTCTTTTTTTTTCTTTCCCCTTTGTTTATCTCTTCTTTCTTAAATTCCACGTACGAGTATTACTCAGACATTAAAAAAAAAAAAAGGAATGAAATCTTGCCGTTTATAACAACACGGATGGAACTGAAGTGTATTATGCTAAGTAAAATAAGTCAGAGAAAGACAAATACCATAGGATTTCAGCTGCTTGTTTTTATAACTGGAGTTTTATTGGAGTTCCAATTGGAACCAGGGCCAGGATTCAGATAAGGTAAGTAAGAAAGGTTTAGAGAGATGCAGAGTCAAAGCCGGGCTTTAAAATCTTGATCTTTTGTTAGTCATGGAATTTTTGCATTCATTTTGATTTTTGAAATATTGCATTTGTATCAACTGTATTACTGAGTTTTTTGGTGCTCCCTGAAATTTTTGTGCATGGGGCAAATGAGACATTTTCCCCACCCTTGTTCTGGTTCTGCAAGCCCCATGTCAAGACCTGTGCTTTCCAGGGAACACGTATTGCTTTCATGGTCAAAACCGGGAACATTAGTTTAAGTTTTTCAAAGTGTGTAAACAACCTACAAGACATCTGAAGCTGTTTTGCCCAGTAATACAGAAAGGCCCCAACGTTACCATCTAAAACAAGGTGAAGATTCAACTTCTTATTTTCCAAATGGATCTGATCTTACTTACGCAGTGAGCGCTTGGCGAGGCACGTGGATTAATAACAGCAGGAGAGCCATTTTTAGATACAACTGATGATGCTTTCATGGAAACATTCTAGGCAGATTAAAGTTGCATAAGACTTAATGCCTTTTGACTGCTTAAATATGTTATGATCATAATTTTTTGTGACTTCTCCAGCCCAGAGAAGGAAAAGGTTTTCCTTATTTACCAGGTTATCAACCAGTAACTTCAATTTCTTCAGGCAGCTTTAAGTTTAAGTACCTCATGAACTCCCATTATTACACTGAAGCATGAAGAATCTTAGAAATCCATTAACAAAATTTTAATAGTGTGTATTTATTTGCTTAATAAATATTCATAGGTTTTCCAAGTTAACAAGAAATATTTCTCTTAGCCTCTGCCCCCTCTTCCCTTATCTTGATGCCTTATGTTGTGAGGGTTGAGTTGCTTCCCCTGAGAGAAACTGTGGATAAGTGGATCTAGCAGTACCTAGAAGTTCATGGCTAACAGTCTAGCGCTAACATTACAGGAGATGTGTCTGTCTCAGTTTCCCTATTTGAGATCTGAGAATCCACTAATGCAAAATGCTGTCATCATTACCACTGGAGACTGGTTATCCAGAAATTGCAAGTGTGACCCACATGTCCAAACAAGATCATCAGTGAGAAAAATGCCTGAGTGTGTCCCACGTACATATACATCCCTAAAGTACTTGCCTCACTGCTCAGATGTAATTTCTGTCATCTGGGTCATGGCTGGCATGACATCTAGCAGGGATGGCTAGCAGGCTAGCCTAGGCTTATTCACATGGTGGCTGGGCAGAATTCCAAAGGAACATCTAGACACACGCACTGTCCCTGGAGATCTAGGCTAGAAACCCGCACACTGTCACTTCTACCACATTCGACTGGCCAAAGCAAGCCACAAGACTAGCCTAGATCAAGGGGAAGGGAAATAAACCCCACTTCCTGATGGGGGGAACACACACCCCACACAGTCACTACACCACAAAGTCACTGTTTTAAAGGCACCTGGAAAGAGAATAATTGTAACCATTTTGCAAACAAACTACTACAATCAATAAAATGGGGAAAACCCACTCATTTCCCCGGAGTATAGTGGTTTCACCTTATGATTTTTTAAAAGATTTTATTTATTTATTTGACAGACAGAGATCACAAGTAGGCAGAGGGGCAGGCAGAGAAAGGAGGAAGCAGGCTCCCTGCTGAGCAGAGAGCCCCATGTGGGGCTCGATCCCACGACCCTGGGATCATGACCTGAGCCGAAGGCAGAGGCTTTAACCCACTGAGCACCCCAGACGGCCCCCACCTTATGATTTTCTCACATGGCTATTATGGGAGAAGGGTAGAGGTAGATGAAGAGCTGTGGAAGGAATTTGTGTTGGTAGAACCACTTGCAAATGCAAAATGGTGATTGTTTGATGAGAAAATGGGAAAATTGCAGCAGATTTCATTCTCGTTTGGCTGGGATGACAATGACTGCCTTGCCCAGTCCTCCATGGTCATATGAAGTTGCAATTCCTGACCAAAGCTCTTGAGAGATTCAGTATTTGTTCAGAGATGGGAATTCCAACCTGCCTGTTATCTTGTGAGTTTAGACATATCTAATTGTTCAGATGATAGATTCTTGTGATTTTTCTCTTCACCTATGTCTATTAAGCACCAGTAGCAATCCAGGAATTTTACATGTATCATCTTATTTAACTTGGTAATTAAACAGCCCTCTGAGATTGCTGTCATCTGCATGTTACAGTGTAGGAACTGAGGTTTCCAGCCCTCTAGGAACTAGCTGGAGGCCACAGAACTAGCCATCGGCAGAGCTAGGGCCATTTAAAACACTTTCTTTATTCTGTAGTGCCATTCCATGGTTTTATCCTCTTGAATCATACCCTGTGTTAACCATAAAAATAAAAACTACCAGTTATTTTGCCAGCAAAAGATGGGTTTATTCAGGAATAAATGGGAATTGCAATCTGGGATGAATGAACGGCAGCAAAACAGTAGCCAAGTCTGAGGAACAATGGAGCGGTACACTTTCTTGAAGAGAAAAAAAGGGTATTATAAACTAAAACTCCATTGGAGTGAACTGGGGCTTCAAAGTATGATGGCTTTCACTGGCTGGGCTCTTGGGGGGTGAAGGTGAGTGGGGGAGGGCAGGAAAGTGTCTCTCCCTCCCGCTGGAATAGTAGAGTGGTATCCATGTGCAAGATCAAGTCCATGTAAGGTCAAGTTCATCTCTTCCTATTGGGTCTGCAATGGACTACAAGTGGTAGGGCATGAGAGCTCCCCCTGCCCACTTCCCATTTGAATGAGGTTTCCCATTACTTATTTTCCTAATCATTGTTGTTCTTGATACTTAATGTTAGAATACAAATGTCAAAATCTAACTAATTGGGAAATAATTATTCCATTATCAAAAAATAAACAGAATAGAGATGCCTTTAGTTATCCTAAGATGTTTAAATGCTTATCGGTGGATCTCCAGTGTAGGTAAACAGGAAGTATTAGGATCATCTGCCTAATGAATATCCATTAGCCGTAAAGAGAAATTCAATTTACTAAAACTCAATTTTCTACAAAGCTTCTCAAGAATGTGTTTATTGGATAAAACAAGGATTCATACCTTTTCTCATGCAACTATTGTCTATTGTTCTTTTTCATTGTGTATTCCACACCTGTCCTCCCCCAGTGAGTGAATATTTATAAAACAACAAAATGTGATGGAAAATGGCATCCGACAGACGCAGGTTCTAACCCCAGCTTGCTGAGTAACTAGCTGTGCTTACCCACCCAATTGCTTCATTTCTTTGAGCATCACCTTCTTCCAGCTATGAAACAAATATGGTAAATTCTGCTAATACTATGAGACAGCCATGTAAAAACACCTAACAGAGTACCTGGTACTTCCCAGTCATACCCTGGTTTTATTCCCTTTGGTATGTGCAAGAAAGTGTACCAATTTTTAAAACATCCAGGTATCTGGAGACTCTCTTCCTTTCTCTCACTTGTTTATTTGCGGGTTTTCTGCTCCCCCTTCTGGGTTTCTTCAAGGTGAGCTCAATCTCAGTTGTAAACCGCCCCATAGGCTGCCCAAGCCTACAGAGGGGCGATGTTTGGAATAAAGACAGTCTGGGCTACATGGGTGCCTCATCCCCAGAGTGGACCTCTGGCGCTCTGCCTAGCCTCTGCCCACTGAAGAGAGTTAGGCCATCTGCAGTAACGTTCAGACCATTTTCCTAGACTTTGAACTAATTGGAACTTGACAGAGTGTGTAATACGCTCCATGCTGCCTTCTGCTCCAGCTCTCTGCCAGAACCCAGCTCAGGGGCACCAGGCTGTCAACTGGATGGAATGGATGAGTCTTTTTGGAATCCCTCCCTTCTGTCAGTTAGCAGTTGATAGTTTATGCCCTCTGTAATTATATCTCCCAGCTTCCAAAGCATAAGCATTTTGAAGGCACTAAATCAATGGTTCTTAACCTTCTTGGGATCGCACTTTCGAGAATCTCATGAAAGTTATGGGTGCTCTTCCTCCTACCCCTGAAAATTTATACATACGCAAAATTTTACATGTTCAGAAATTTCCCACCTTCCTCCTTTAAATCCGGACTTGAGATCCCCAATTCTAGCATTAAATAGTGTTGGCATTTATAGAGATCTGTATCCTTAACATTGTTCATCAAGAAGCTAATCCCCAACAGCAGGCAGGAAATGAGTACTGGTGTCTGGAGCAACATTTTTTTTTTAATGAATCAGATGATTGGTAACCTGTTCTCATGGTGAAAAAAGTAGAGAAGAGGGGAAGTCTTGGCAAATAAAATAGATATTTTTAAATTACCTTTTTATCTTAATTTCCATATCCTTAACAGACTGTGCTATATGTCTCAGGTGTGCAACACAGTGAATCAGCACTTCCAGGAATCTCCCAGCGCTCACGGGACAAGTGCCCTCCTTAATCCCCATCACCTGTTTCACCCCACATCCCACCTACCTCCCTTCTGGTCACCATCAGTTTGTTCCCTATAGTTAAGAATCTGTTTTAGATGTGTGTATGTGTCTCTCTCTCTTTTTTCCTTTGCTCACTTGTTTTGTTTCTTAAATCCCACATATGAGTGAAATCATACGGTATTTGTCTCTCTCTGACTGACTTATAAGAGGGATATTTTGTTTTACGTATGCTGAACTGACTTTGGGGACAAAAGTATAAATAGAAACATATTTGATCATGTTGTCAAAAAGGCACTCAGAGTATTGTTATCCTGTCGATGACACGCATACAAAATGCACAGTATGATTATAGAGGACGACATCTATATCCTCAGAAGATCCCACGTGAAATGTGTAGGGGTGAAAATGGCGTGACATCTTCAGCTGGTTTTATAAGGATTCAGGAGGGAGAGGGTGGTGGGGTTATGGACATTGAGGAGGGTATGTGAGTGCACATACCCAGGTGAGTGCTGTGAAGTGTGTAAACCTGGAAATTCACAGACCTGTACCCCTGGGGCTAATAATACATTATATGTTTATTAAAAAAATTTTTACAAGAGGATTCAGGAAAAAAGTATAGACATATATTGATAAAGCAAATACAGAAAGTGTCAATAATTATTGAATCTAAGCGCTGGGAATATGGCTATTCATTGTATTTTTCTTAAAGCTTTTGTTTTGTTTGGAATTTTTATTATAAAAACATAGCTAATAAATACATTATTTTGAGAAAGATGTTAATATAAGCAGTCTTTCACTTTCAGAGTGAATTTTCTTCCATCAGTTGATGAGCCTTATTTTCCCTTATGTCCAGTATATTTTTCATTGTGGTTTAGAATCCGGCCCTAAGATGTCCAATGTTTCTACTATAAGTTAGTAAATCATAAGCTTCCAGTAATGATATATCACACTTTATACAGCATTATATTATTATTATGGGCATTTTAAGATGCTCTCCAGACCATAAGCTCGTATAGGAGGACCTGCTACAAAATGACTGGCATAGAACAATTTTGAGAAGTTTCCAATGGTTAAAATCAAAGCTTCAGAGCCTGCAGTGGTCACAAAGAAAGCTGCTTCTACAAGACAGTCCTCATGTCATCGTCCCTTAATTCTGCAACAGATTTTTAGTTCCAGCACTGAAAGTAGTGCTATTTGGCCAAGAAGATGGTACTAACCATAATATCCATACCTCCTGGCTCCATTTGACTGTATTAGGATTCCCAGAGCACATCTTTTCCATTTCTGCTACTGCAAGGCTACATCTGTTTTCAATAGTACACAATTTCCGCTATGCTATTGACAGATAGCAGATAAGATATACCCTAGGAGACTACAGCCACTATCTGGAACCAGAAATTTTATTTGAAGGCCTGAACCTTCCAACATCGTTAGTCCATTACTATTTCACCAGCAAAAAGAGAGCACTGTCTTTCTTCCCTTAATGGCAGACCTCAGTTTCATCTCTTTTTCTGTTCATACTTTGTTTTCTTGTGATGAGGAGAATGTATGATGTTTGAAAGTACTTTAAAAAATCATGTACTTTTTGTTCAAAGAAAAGTTAATGATTAAAGCTCTCGATTTCCCTAAATAGTTTTATGAAGATTAGATGGCTTCCATTTGCTGAATAAATCTCCTTGCATTCCCCCTGGAAGGTGAATTCAGAGGGAGTTTTATTTTTACTTAGAGAATGCAAAGAGAGTGATGCCTTGGGCCTAGGCAAGTAAGTTAACAAAAAATGTTCAAGATCATAAGCTGTTAGAGAAATGCACATTAAATAAAATCCCAATGAGAGGGCACCTGGGTGGATCAGGGGGTGAAAGCCTCTGCCTTCGGCTCAGGTCATGATCTCAGGGTCCTGGGTCTCTCTCTCTGCCTACTTGTGATCTCTGTCAAGTAAATAAATAAAATCTTTAAAAAAAATCCCCATGAGATATCATTGTGCCTATTAGAATGGCTAAAATAAATAATGACAGTACCAAATGCTGACAATGCAAGCAAAAGAGCTGGATCATTCACACATTGTCGGTGGGAATATATAATGGTCTAGCCACTCTGGAAAATAGTTTGGCAGTTTTTTTCTAAAACTAAAAACGGTCTTATGACCCAGAAATTGTATCCTTGGGCATGTATCCCAGAGAAATGAAACTTCTTGTTATGCAGAAATTTGTACTTCAGTGTTCATAGTTTTATTCATAATGGCCCCAAACTGGAAACTATCCAAAGGTCCTTCAATAGGAGAGTACTGTAAGTCCATATCATAGAATACAACTCAACAAACTATTGATACAGGCATGGTTGAACTTCAAGGACATTGTACCAAGTAGGAAAAGCCAGTCTCAAAAAGATACATTACTGCCTGATCCCACTTATGTAACAATCATGAAATAACTTAGAAAAATACCAGATCAGGGGTGCCTGGGTGGCTCAGTGGGTTAAAGCCTCTGCCTTCTGCTCAGGTCATGATCCCAGGGTCCTGGGATCGAGCCCCGCATCGGGCTCTCTGCTCAGCAGGGAGCCTGCTTCTCCCTCTCTCTCTCTGCCTGCCTCTCTGCCTACTTGTGATCTCTGTCTGTCAAATAAATAAATAAAATCTTTAAAAAAAAAAAAAAGAAAAGAAAAGAAAAATACCAGATCAGCAGTTAGGGATGAGGCAAGGGAGTGGGTAGAGATGTAAAGAGGTAGCACAAGGCCAGCTTGTGGTAATGACACAGTTAAGTTATCTTAATGCAGCAGTGGTTACATGAAGCTACACATGTGATTAAATTCAGTCGGAGACACGCATGCCATACACAATTACAAGGAAATGCACATGTAACTGATGAAATCTATAGATTGTACCATTGTCGGCTTCTTGGCTGTGATACTGAACTATAGTTAATGTGAGGTGTTATCTCGGGGTGGGGGGAGAGTAGTTAAGGGTGCATAGGACCTCCCTGCACATTTTCTTTTTGGCAGCTATAATCAGTTGTGTTAATCTGTAATTATCTGTTAATCTATAATTATTTCAAAGTGGAAACGTTTGTGGTTTGTTTTTGTTTTTTTTAGTGTTTCCTATTTGTTCCTACCACTGAGGATCGTGATGAGGGTGAGCATTTAGCACAGTATCTCAGGCATGATTAGTGCTCAGCAAAAGTCAGCAGGGCTTTATATATGAACTCTGCTGTTGCTACTTAATTGCAAGACTATGTCTGAGGAGAGATATTTAAACTAGAGTATAAGGTCCGCGAGAGCAAGGATTTGGGCTGCTTGGGTCCCTATTGTATCCCCATGCCTGGAACAGTTCAGCACGTATAAATAAGGTGCTCATTAAGTACGTGTTGAACTCTGATTGAGGGATTTTGAAGATACCATGAAGGAAGATATGTGGCAAATGGGGCAAAAGGGAATAACTTGGTTGTATCCAGGATAGGACACAAATGAAAGAGCTAAAATGACAACTTGCCAGCACTGCCTTCTGGATAGGAAAGATAAGTGAGCTGAGAAGATGTTGAGGATAAATTTGAACCCCCACGTGACTCTCACTTCCCTCGATTGCATCAGTCTTAGGGGGACAATTAGAGAATTTAACCATCTTCATGTCAAGCCCACTGGTGGGACTCCTAGTCCTCACCATGCACTGTACTTTTCCAGGGTTTTCAGGTGTCTCATGGTCCATGCCCAGTGGACCTGTTCCTTAATGCCATGTCCTCCACTTACTACCTTGTGGCCTTGTTCCGTTCAGTGCCTCCACCAGCTAAAGAGATCACTACTGGGACGCCTGGATGGCTCAGTTAGTTAAGCATCTGCCTTCCACTCAGGTCATGATCCCGGGGTCCCGGGATGGAGTCCCATATCAGGCTCCTTGCACAGCAGGAAGCCTGCTTCTCCCTCTGTGTTCCACTCTCCCTGCTTGTGCTCTCTCCCCCTTTCTCTGACAAATAAATAAATTCTAAAAGAGATCACTACTACCGCTCTCTGCTCTGCTATTAGTAGCACTGGTCCACCTGGATTGGACTACCAAAAGGAAGACTGGCTGTCTCAGGTTAAAGGACCCATGCAGTAGTAACTAGGCACATGGTCCCAGGTCCCAAAGAATTGTTAGCTGATGTCATTCTCTATTAGTCAAAACAGTTTCTGCTGACCCTGATCTTAGCCCCAACACTGGATCCATGGTCCTCAACTCTTTTCCCTCACAGAATGAGTTTCCTGCCTAGTTAAGCATCCTCCTCCCTTGTAAAGCTCTAGACCCA
Source organism: Taxidea taxus jeffersonii (assembly GCA_003697995.1). NCBI lineage: Eukaryota > Metazoa > Chordata > Mammalia > Carnivora > Mustelidae > Taxidea > Taxidea taxus. The sequence goes on from ML110866.1 coordinate 157,521, forward strand.
CCTCTTTGTAACTGTCAATCAAGACATCAATGTTCAATGTTACGAAGATACCCATGTTCAAGAGGGTGGCAATCCCAGCCAAGCAAACAAAATGGCAAACACCGACAATCAGGAATAAGTGGAAAATGCCAATTTTAAAATAGGAATTCAAAGAAGAGAAGTTTTATATTGTTACCTTTCCATGACAATGAGGAAATAGAAGCCTGGTCAGTGCATACATCTCAGATACATGGAAGGAGAATGAGAAGAAACAGTGGGGTCGTTAGCAGTATCAAATGATAAGAGAATAGTGACATAGTTCCATGTTGGGCTGAGAAGAAGCCCCTTGCTTCCAACTTTGTTATATGTGAGTATATGGGCTCATTAAACAATATATCTAATTTCACTTATTTATTTTTTTTTAACTTTATTTAAGCTTTATTTAAACATATGATGTAACCCCACCACCCTCACCCAACCCCTCTTCCCCCCACCCCCCTCAGTTTGTTTTATGACATTAAGAGTCTCTTTTGGTTTTTCTCCCTCCCGATCCCATCTTCTTTCATTTTTACTTTTCCTACCACCTTAACTCCCACCCCCGTTGCATCTCCACTTCCTCATATCAGGGAGATCATGTGGTAGTTGTCTTTCTCCAGTTGACTTATTTCGCTAAGCATAATA